>MU827325.1:340699-359243 GCA_029204205.1 Desmophyllum pertusum
TGTTCATTTCTCTGACGTGCTTAAACAGTCGGGTTACTTCGATTCTGCCAAACAAAGAGCTCTTTCCAACACAACAACAACCCAGACTGCAACGCAATCAGAGCGCGCGCAGTTTTCAGTCTATATTTGTAGAATACAAATTAAATCTGCCGCATTCTAGCCAGTTTTTATATTTCCCACAGAATGACTTATCCAAAACCTTCCATTTCCATTTGCTTCGTAAACTTCTTGCTACCTTCCCCCACCCCCTCCCTTCGTCGTCAGTTGTCAGGGAAGAAATACGTTTATATTGATATAATCTTATGGTCATGGAGTCCTTTTTTTGAAAAAAAAAAAAAACAGAACCTTGAAAAATTAATCTTTTAAACTTCAGTTTTTATTAAAAAAATGTATTTTTCCAAATTCGTTTTTCAATGTTAAAAAAAACACAAACATAAATTTAAGGGATTTCGTTTTTCAAATTTCGAAAATGAAAGAAAACTGACTTTTTTCTAATGCATTTTTCAGTTTTCCAAACAAATGAAAGGGCTTCGTTTTGCAGTTGCAGATTTTTTTCTGTATTCGATCATGCAGTCGATAGCTATTTTGCTTCGGCACGAATGGTGGGAGGCATGTTTAGCATAATTATTTTTGTCGTGCAATCATTACACATGATATTAGCAGTATTAATGATTTTAGAGATTTGACCTGATTTGATTAGCCGAATCTGAATGTAAATAATTATTTCTGGCGTGTCGAAACATTAGTTATTTTTAGCGAGTAAAGCGCATGCTCATTATCAGAACTTAAGAAACCAAACGTGTTCTATTTTCCTTTCGACTTCCTCTTTTAGAAATAGAGGTAAGAAAACTTTGTTCGTTATGGCACATTACCGGCCTTATACCCAAATTAGGAATCAACCAATCAGAAGCTCTATCTACTAACATGATTCCCTACGATATCAAGTCAACAAATTATTTCAAAAACGACAACTTTCGGACAGTCTCAGCGTTTCGGCGTCAAATTCACCGCTGGAGAAAGGAAGGAAGATATTAAAGGTAAGATGATGGGAATTCTGACAGTAAACAATTGGTTTTCAAACCATAAACAATCAAGATATCGGGGTACAAATACACACCGACATCGGCGTTCGCAACGCGTGACATTTTGACTCAAGGAAAAAGAAATTACTGCCTCTTGCCAAAATACGAACGCATGGCTCGACCAAACGCGCCTAGATATGTCTCCGAAGGGTACAAGAATAATTTATTGAACGATCAAGTATATTAACAGAAGAGAAGAATGTACCAAAAATCATGCTACAAAATAATTATTGCGTCTACAAAGAAAAGTCTGAGTTTTCTGGGGTGGTAATAGGCAATTATTTAACAAGAATTTGTTGGTGGTGAGCAATCAAATAACTGCTTAAGTTGAAATGGGAAGGGCACACTAAGTTACGTTTTTTTCGCGGCAATCTCGTCTCGAGTTCTTTTTTTATACTTGCTTCTGGTAATTTGTGATACCAAAATCTTCGTTCGTGAACGCCCTTTAATGGATAAATTGAAAGTGAATTATGGGACAGCTACGAGGTCTTAAGAAAAAGAAGAGGAAGAACTTTGATAGAAAAGGAATGGTAAAAATAGTATGGGGTTGACAGGCATACACAACTTGAGCTCCAATGCGCATGTTTTGCCCTTTTTCATAATTTTGACTTTTACGAGGACATCTTTTAGTGAGCCAACCGTAGAGCCATGAACAGGAAGCATTAGACTACGCATTGGTCAGCCGAGTTCGATCGACTCTCCTCCAGCCGAGCAATAAAAATATAATTTTGTCAGTATGGAATCGATGAGGTGGTTGTATAGTTGTTCTTCGCTGAGGTAATATAGATTGACACAGTTAGGGAGGAAATTGTCTTGCCTGGTTATACAATACTCGATAACATCGTGTTCATTTTCAACAAAACAACAAATATACCCAGACTGCAACTAATCAGAGCGCGCGCAGCTTTCAGTCTTTATTTAAATACAAATTAAATCACCCATTCTGGCAGTTTATATTCCACAGAATGACTGAATGAATCCAAAACCTTCCATTTCCATTTTGCTCGTAACTTCATGTAGTCCTCGGACTCATCCCCCGTCCACCCTCCCCCTTCGACGTCAGTTTCAGGGAAGAAATACGTTTATCTTAAATCATCTTTGGGTCATTCTTTTTTCTGAAAGAAAAAAAAAAAAACAGAACTGAAAAATGAATCTTTTTAACAGGTGTTTAACTTCATTTTTATTAAAAAATGTATTTTTCCAAACGTCTTTTTCAATGTTTCCAAAAAAACCCAGACAAAAATAAATTTTAGGGATTTCGTTTTTCAAATTTCGAAATGAAAGAGAACTGACTTTTTTCTAATACATTTTTCAGTTTTCCAAACAAATGAAAGGGTTGTGTTTTGCAGTTGCAGATTTTTTCTGTATTCGATCATGCAGTCAATAGCTATTTGCTTCACACGAATGTGGGAGGCATGTTTAGCATCATTCTTTCTTAGCAGTTCTAATGATTTTTGAGATAGTTATAGAACGACATTTGATTAGCCGAATCAGAATGAAAATAATTATTTATGGCGTGCGAAATATCAATTATTTTTAGCGAGGAAAGCGGATGCTCATTATAAAACATAAGAAACCAAACGTGTTATATTTTCCTTTCGGCTTCCCCTTTTAGAATTAAAGGTAAGAAAACTTTGTTCGTTATGGCACATTACCTTATCTACTAACAAATGGTTTCCTACCATATTAGGTCAACAAATTCCTTCAAAAACGACAACATTCGACGGTCTCAGCGTTTTGCAATTGTCAAATTTACCGCTGGAGAAAGGAAGGAATAAAAAGGTAAGATGATGGAAATTATGACCGTAAATAATTTTAATAAATTTTCAAACCATAAACCATCAAGAGAACGGCGTAATAATACACACCAACATCGACATTCGCAACGCGTGACACATTTTGACTCGAGTTAAAAGAAAACTGCGTCTTGCCAAAATACGAACCATGGCTCGACCACACGCGCTTGATATGTCGCCGAAGCGTACCAGAATTGAACAATTAGGTATACTAAGGGACTGTGCAATAATTATCAGGAGGGGGGTTGGAAAATGGGCTTCAAGTAGCCAAATATTAGGTAATACCCCCCCTCCTAAAGGAGTGAATTTAGTTATTGCCCCCCCTCTAATCAGTCAGAAATTATGTACGACACCCCCCCCCCCCCTCCCCCCCTCACAGTATACACACACCTTTATACAAGTACGCTACATTTTCTCTTCACGCACCTGTGGATTAAAATCTTATAACAGAAAGAAGCATGTTTAATTGTTGGACATCCGCGTCTGGAAACAAACATCACCTCCGTGGTAATGTTCAACAGAACCATAGCAGAAGGAAAAGAGCATGTGTGTTATTTTCAGGTCCGGTGAAGGCTAGCTAGGCCCGAAGGGCCGGAAAATTTTTCGGTCCCCACCTTATAAATAGGTATGGATTCGCCAATGTAATATGTACTTGAAATAAAATGTTACGCCCCCCCCCTCTCTTGAGTGACTTATTTTACCTAGAGCCCCCCCCCCGCCCCCCCCCCCTCCTGGTAATTTATTGCACAGTCCCTAACAGAAGAGAAGAATGTACCGAAAATTGACAATTGATTTCATGCTACAAAATAAAGTTGCGTCTACAAAGAAAAGCCTGAGTTTTCTGGGGAGGTAATAGGCAATTATTTAACAAGAATTTGTTGGTGGCGAGCAATCAAAACACTGCTTAACACGTAATGGAAAGGGCACACTAAGTTACGTTTTTTTCGCGGCAATCTCGTCTCGAGTTCTTTTTTTATACTTGCTTCTTGGCATTTGTAATACCAAAAGTTTCGGTGGTGAACGCCCTTGATGAAGAAAATTGGAAAGTGAACTATGGGACAGCTAACGAGGTCTTAAGAAAAAGAACAGGAAGAACTTTGATAGAAAAGAATAGTGAAATATAGTATAGGGTTGACAGGCATGCATAACTCGAGCGTGTGTTTTGGCCTTTTTCATGATTTGACTTTTACGAGTACACATCTTTTAGTGAGCCGTGGAGCCATGAACAGGAGCATTAGACTCGCATTGTCAGCCGAGTTTCGATCGACTCTCCTCCGGCCGAGCAATAGAAAAATGCAAACTTTGTATGGCATCGCTGAGGTGGTTTGTAGAATTGTTCCTTCGATGAGGTAATAGACATTGATGCAGTTTATATAGGGAGGACATTTTCTTGTTTCGCTATACAATACTCGATAAACATCTCAGTTCTTTATTTTCTGCCGTGCTTAACAGTCGGGTTACTTCGTTCACACAACAAGGAGTTCTTTCAACACAACAAAAAATATACCCAGACTGCAACCAATTAGAGTACACGCAGTCACTCCAAATCAGCTCAAAAGCTATACTAGGAGATATATATTCTATGACTTATCCAAAACGTTCCATTTCCATTTTGCTCGTAACTTCATCATGTAGTCCTCGGACTCATTCCCCCCCCCCCCCCCCCCCCCCCACAACCCCTTCGTTGTCAGTTTCTGGGAAGAAATACGTTTAAACTTAAATCATCTTTGGTCATTCTTTTTTCTGAAGGAAAAAAAAAAGAACACGAAAAATTAATCTTTTCAACTTCATTCTTATTAAATACATTTTTCCAAATTCATGTTCAATCAATGTTGAAAAAAAACCAGACAAAAATAAATTTTAGGGATTTCGTTTTTCAAATTTCGAAAATGAAAGAAAATTGACTTTTTTCTAATACATTTTTCAGTTTTCTAACGAATGAAAGGGCTGCGTTTTGCAGTTGCAGATTTTTTCTGCATTCGATCATGCAGTCGATAGCTATTTTTGCTTTGCACGAATGTGGGAGGCATGTTTAGCGTCATTATTTCTGTCGTGCAATCATTATACACATAATATTGGAAGTTCTAATGATATTTGAGATAGTTATAGAATGACATTTGATTTGCCAAATCTGAATAATAACTATTTATGGCGTGCGAAATATCAGTTATTTTTAGCGAGGAAAGCGGATGCTCATTTATAAAACATAAGAAACCAAACGTGTTATATTTTCCTTTCGGCTTCCCCTTTTAGAAATAAAGGTAAGAAAACTTTGTTCGCTATAGAATATTACCTTATCTACTAACATATGATTTCCTACCATATCAGGTCAACAGATTATTTCAAAAACGACAACAATCGACGGTCTCAGCCTTTCGTCAAATTCAAAGCTGGAGAAAGAAAGGACGACATTAAAGATAAGATGATGGAAATGTTGACGCGTAAACAGTTCATTTTCAAACCATAAACAATCGAGAAAGAGGGAGTACAAATACATACCAACATCGACGTTGCAACCGCGACACATTTTGACTCGAGGAAAAAGAAAACTGCGTCTTCCCAAAATACGAGCCGGCATGGCTCGACCAAACACGCTTGATATACCTTCGAAGCGTACCAGATTGAACGATTAGGTATATTAACAGAAGAGGAGAATGTACCGTAAATTGAGGATTGGTTTCATGCTACAAAATAATTATTGCGTCTACAAAGAAAAGCCTGAGTTTTTCTGGGCTGTTAATAGGCAATTATTGAAGAAGAATTTGTTGGTTGCGAGGAATCAAATAACTGCTTAACTAAGTTGTAATGGGAAGGACAAACTAAGTTTCGTTTTTTTTAATTAAGGCAATCTCGTCTCGAGTTCGTTTTTTTACGCTTGCTTCTTGTCATTTGTGATATGTGAACGCCCTTTATGGAGAAAAATGAAATGAATTATGGGACAGCTACGGGTGTTATAAGAAAAAGAAGAGGAAGAACTTTGATGGAAAAGAATGGCGAAAAATAGTATGGGGTTGACAGGCATACACAACTAGCTACAACTCGAGCTCAAATGCGCATGTTTTGGCCCTTTTCATGATTTGACTTTTACGAGTACATCTTTTAGTGAGCCAACCGTGGAGCCATGAACAGCAGCAGTTCTAATGATTTTAGAGATTTGACCTGATTTGATAAGCCGAATCTGAATGAACATAATTATTTATGGCGTACGAAATATCAGTTATTTTTAGCGAGGAAAAACGCATGCTCATTATAAAACATAAGAAACCGAACGTGTTATATTTTCCTTTCGACTTTCTCTTTTAGAAATAGAGGTAAGAACTTGTTTTTTTTTTTCGCGGCAATCCAGTCTTGAGATCTTTTTTATACTTGCTTCTTGTCATTTGTGAAATCTTAAATTCGCTAGATGAACGCCCTCTATGGAGGAAATTGAAAGTGAATTAAGGGACAACTATATGAGGTCTTACTGAAGAAACAAGAAGAGGTAGAACTTTGATAGAAAAGAATGGTGAAAAATAGTATGGGGTTGACAGGCATGCATAACTAGAGCGTGTGTTTAAACCTTTTTCATAATTTGACTTTTACGAGTACATTTTTAGTGAGCCAACCGTGGAGCCATGAACAGGAGCATTAGACTCGCATTGTCAACTGAGTTCGATCGACTCTCCTCCGGCCGAGCAATAGAAAAATGCAATTTTTGTATGGCATCGCTGAGGTGGTTGTTAGAGTTGTTCTTCGCTGAGCTAATAGACATTGATGCAGTTTATATAGAGAGGACATTTTCTTGTTTCGCTATACAATACTCGATAACATCTCAGTTCTTTAGTTTCTGCCGTGCTTAACAGTCCGGGTTACTTCGTTCACCAACAAAGAGTTCTGTCAACACAACAAAAATATACCCAGACGGCAACCAATTAGAGTACACGCAGTTACTCCTAATCAGCTCAAAAGCTATACTAGGAGTATATATATTTTATGACTTATCCAAAACGTTACATTTCCATTTTGCTCGTAACTTCATCATGTGGTCCTCGACTCATTCCCCCCCCCCCCCCCCCCCCCCTCCCCCACACAACCCCCTTCGTTGTCAGTTTCTGGGAAGAAATACGTTTATACTTAAATCATCTTTGGGTCATTCTTTTTTCTGGGAAAAAAAAAAAACAGAACCGAAAAATTAATCTTTTTCAACTTCATTCTTATTTAAAAAAGACATTTTTCCAAATTCATGTTCAATCAATGTTTAAAAAACACAGACAAACATAAATTTAAGGGATTTCGTTTTTCAAATTTCGAAAATGAAAGAAAACTGACTTTTTTCTAATACATTTTTCAGTTTTCCAAACAATGAAAGGGCTGCGTTTTGCAGTTGCAGATTTTTTTCTGCATTCGATCATGCTGTCAATAGCTTATTTTGCTTCGCACGAATGTGGGAGGCATGTTTAGCATAATTCTTTTTGTCGTGCAATCATTACACATGATATTAGAAGTATTAATGATTTTAGAGATTTGCCTGATTTGATTAGGCCGAATCTGAATGTAAATAATTATTTTGGCGTGCGAAACATTAGTTATTTTTAGCGAGTAAAGCGCATGCTCATTATCAGAACATAAGAAACCAAACGTGTTCTATTTTCCTTTCGACTTCCTCTTTTAGAAATAGAGGTAAGAAAACTTTGTTCGTTATGGCACATTACCGGCCTTATACCCAAATAGGATCAACCAATCAGAAGCTCTATCTACTAACATGATTCCCTACGATATCAAGTCAACAAATTATTTCAAAAACGACAACTTTCGGACGATCTCAGCGTTTCGGCGTCAAATTCACCGCTGGAGAAAGGAAGGAAGATATTAAAGGTAGGATGATGGGAATTCTGACAGTAAACAGTTGGTTTTCAAACCATAAACAATCAAGATATCGGGGTACAAATACACACCGACATCGGCGTTCGCAACGCGTGACATTTTGACTCAAGGAAAAAGAAATTACTGCGTCTTGCCAAAATACGAACCATGGCTCGACCAAACGCGCCAGATATGTCTCCGAAGGGTACAAGAATAATTTATTGAACGATCAAGTATATTAACAGAAGAGAAGAATGTACCAAAAATCATGCTACAAAATAATTATTGCGTCTACAAAGAAAAGTCTGAGTTTTCTGGGGTGGTAATAGGCAATTATTTAACAAGAATTTGTTGGTGGTGAGCAATCAAATAACTGCTTTAAGTTGAAATGGGAAGGGCACACTAAGTTTACGTTTTTTTCGCGGCAATCTCGTCTCGAGTTTCTTTTTATACATGCTTCTGGTCATTTTTGATACCAAATCTTCGCTCGTGAACGCCCTTTATGGAGAAAATTGAAAGTGAATTATGGTGACAGCTACGAGGTGTTATAATAAAAAGAAGAGGAAGAACTTTGATGGAAAAGAATGGCGAAAAATAGTATGGGGTTGACAGGCATACACAACTAGCTACAACTCGAGCTCCAATGCGCATGTTTTGCCTTTTTCATGATTTGACTTTTACTAGTACAATCTTTTAGTGAGCCAACCGTGGAGCCATGAACAGCAGCAGTTCTAATGATTTTAGAGATTTGACCTGATTTGATTAGCCGAATCTGAATGAACATAATTATTTATGGCGTACGAAATATCAGTTATTTTTAGCGATGAAAAACGCATCGCTCATTATAAAACATAAGAACCGAACGTGTTATATTTTCCTTTCGACTTCCTCTTTTAGAAATAGAGGTAAGAAACCTGTTTCTTTTTTCGCGGAAAATCCAGTCTTGAGATCTTTTTTATACTTGCTCACTTCTTGTCATTTGTGATACCAAAATCTTAAATTCGCTAGATGAACGCCCTCTATGGAGGAAATTGAAAGTGAATTAAGGGACAACTATATGAGGTCTTACTGAAGAAAAAGAAAAGGCAGAACTTTGATAGAAAGAATGGTGAAAAATAGTATAGGGTTGACAGGCATGCTAGAGCGTGTGTTTTGGCCTTTTCATAATTTGACTTTTACGAGTACAACTTTTAGTGAGCCAACCGTGGAGCCATGAACGGGAGCATTAGACTAGCATTGTCAGCCGAGTTCGATCGACTCTCCTCCGACCGAGCAATAGAAAAATATAATTTTGTATGGCATCGCTGAGGTGGTTGTAGAGTTGTTCTTCGATGAGGTAATATAGATTGATGCAGTTACAGGGAGGACATTTTCTTGTCTCGCTATACACTACTCGATAACATCTTCTTATTTTCTGTCGTGCTTAACAGTCGGGTTACTTCGTTCACCGAACAAAGAGTTATTTCAACACGACAAAAAATATACCCAGACTGCAACCAATTATAGCGCGCGCAGCTTTGAGTCTATATTTAAATACAAATTAAATCGCCCATTCTAGCATTTTATATTCCACAGAATGACTTATCCAAAACCTTCCATTTACATTTTGCTCGTAACTTCACGTAGTCCTCGGACTCATCCCTCTCCCCCCTCCCCCCTCCCACCTCCCCCTCCCCCCCCCCCCCCCCCCCACCCACCCTCCCTTTCGTCGTCAGTTTCATGGAAGAAATACGTTTATCTTAAATCATCTTTGGTCATTCTTTTTTCTGAAAAAAAAAACCGAGCATGAAAAATGAATCTTTTTAACTCATTTTTATTAAAAAATGTATTTTTCCAATGTCTTTTTCAATGTTTAAAAAAACAGACAAAAATAAATTTTAGGGATTTCGTTTTCAAATTTCGAAAATGAAAGAGAACTGACTTTTTTCTAATACATTTTTCAGTTTTCCAAACAAATGAAAGGGCTCTGTTTTGCAGTTGCAGATTTTTTTCTGCATTCGATCATGCAGTCGAGCTTTCCCGAATGAGGGAGGCATTTTTAGCATCATTCTTTCTGCCGTGCAATCATTAAATGAAATTGGCAGTTCTAATGATTTTAGAGATAGTTATAGCACGACATTTGATTGGCCAAATCTGAATAATAATTATTATTTATGGCGTGCGAAATATCATTTTTAGCGAGGAAAGCGCATGCTCATTATAAACCAAACGTGTTATATTTTCCTTTCGGCTTCCCCTTTTAGAAATAAAGGTAAGAAAACTTTGTTCGTTATGGCACATTACCTTATCTACTAACAAATGGTTTCCTACCATATCAGGTCAACAAATTATTTAAAAAACGACAACATTCGACGGTCTCAGCGTTTTGTAAAAGGAAGGAAGGAAGGAAGACATTAAAGGTAAGATGATGGAAATTATCACCGTAAATAATTAATTTCAAACCATAAACAATCAAGATATCGGGGTACAAATACACACCGACATCGGCGTTCGCAACGCCTGACACATTTTGGACTCGAGTTAAAAGAAAACTGCGTCTTGCCAATATAGGAACCATGGCTCGACCAAACGCGCTTGATATGTCGCCGAAGCGTACCAGATTGAACTATGAGGTATATTAACAGAATAGAGGAATGTACCGAAAATTGACGATTGGTTTCATGCTACAAAATAAATTATTGCGTCTACAAAGAAAAGTCTGAGTTTTAATGTTTATTTTAGTGACAGTCACGTGTCAATTATGACATTATAATGACGTAATTCATTTAAAAAATCCGTCATTATCTATAATATAAAGATGCTAAAACAGCAAAGATTTTGGAAGGATTTTATCGTAAAAAGAGAAAATTTTATGAAAACTGAAAATTAACCTAAAAAAACACCACATTGGGGTAAAACGATCTGTATCTATAAAAATGAAACTTATGTGGCGTATAAAGCATCCAAACATGTTTATTTTAGTGACAATCACGAATCGATTATACCATCATATCACACCAAAATAACGTCATACTTTAAAAATATCCGCCATCTTGGATCCGCCATCTTGGATTTTCAAATTGTTCAGAAATGTCAAAAAATGACCAAATTTCATTTTAAAAAATCGAAAAAATATAAGGATGCAAAAAAGTGTAAAGATGTTGGAAGAAAATCTTCGTTAAAAGCGAAAATCCCATGCAAACTGACAATTAAGCTGAAAACACTAAATTTGGGTAAAACGGCCTGTCAAAACTTGGTTTCCATGGAAACATCAAGTCAAATAATTGCATGCAGGAAAAAAGTGGTGTACACTTTTTAGCATAAATACCTACAGTTCGTGTGGCATTATATATTTAAGATTTCTAAATTTATACATATATATGCAAGCTGGAGCAAGAAGTTGCTGCCCCAGCTGCCGTAAAAGCTTCAAGATAAAATGTAATTTAAAACGTCATATAGAGAGGATCGCAAGACTCCATGTGTGAAAGCCCCCAAGCAATATATTTGCGAGATTTGTGGTAATAAGCTGAGTTGCTACTTTTCTTTGTGGAGGCATAAAAAGACTTGCCAGCGCTTACGAGTATTCAATCTGCCAATTTAGAGATTTATCATAATTTATATACACCATTTAGAAATTCGCCTAAATATAGTATAGATCAATGGATGAATACATCGAGCAACTTCAGGGTGTTGTCCAAAACATCTTAGACGAGCCCATTCCGGAAATAGTAAAACAATAGCTTGCTAAAGCCGCTAGTACCACTGCTTCCAGGGAAGTACCGACCTATTCGTTTACCTCGAAAGTAGAAAGAGATAAATAGGAAGGCCATTGTAAAGGAGTTTGACACCCTACCTCATCCTACTAAATTCAGGACAGTAGGCGACTACGAGGAGGAGGTTCTTGAACTATTCAGTCGAAACGACGACAACCAGTCAGAGGGTGTGGTCTTCCGGAAAACTCAATGGGTCATCGACAACTACCTTAGAGGGTGGCAGATGGATGTTCCAGGATGGCCATAAGTTTCAGCGCAGACCCAAAGGCATTTTTAGAAGGTGTTTATCCTAAGATTTACCAAAAACTAGCGAAGGAGATTGCAGACCTCAACGACGTGAAGTTCCAGCTTGCCCTCAGGGTAGAACTTCGGAAATACAACCCTGACGGCAGTGATCGAAGCGTTTACCGACCCTGTGCTTCGCCACAAGCAGGAAGCTGTCTTAAAGGCCCATGAGATAGACGAGCGTTAAATAAGGCCTTCCCTATCATCCAGGAGACTCTTGAAAAAATGGACCCAAAGAGGCTCTGGATGGCGGTCGACAAAGGTAAACTATGGCTGGACATTGCACGATACCAACCATTAAGAGGCAGCTCATACATTCCAGTACCTGCTGCCTTGAAAAACAAGAAGGCAGTGATTAACGTAAAGAATATGGATGACAACTGCCTTAGGTGGGCCCTTCACTCTGCACTCTTTCCAGCGGCAAACGATGCCCAAAGGCCAAGCAAGTATCCAACAGATGATGGTCTCAACTTCAAAAAATCCACAGGCTTAGCAATCAGCATGGATTCATCCCAAGGATTAACCTCATGTTGATAAGAATAAGAAGGAGTAAATATCACTACACCTGGGTCAAAGACCTCAACCGTCTTCTGTATGACCAAAGCAAACATAAAAATCGCAAGCACTTCTGTGAGAGATATCTTCACGGATATTCGCGTGAAGACCTACTAGAGTCACACAAGCCTGAATTTCATGGAACAGGGCAAACGGCAATAAAAACAGTCATGTCAGAGGAGGGTAAAAACAAAACTCTCCTTCCAGAACTGGATAAAGCAGCTTAAATCCCCTTTTATAATCTATGCAGATTGAAGGACCATAGCCTAATCTACGTTATAGCTTTACAATGAAAACACAGCTGCACCAGCCGGAGGCCTGTGGTTTCAGTTATATTGTGGTAAGATGTGATGGTCAGAGCCTCATGTGGTGTATAGAGGGCCCAACTTAGCAGAACGCTTCTTGGAAGCGCTACAGGAAGAGGAAGAAAAGATCTGGGCAGTGCTGTATACCCCGAAAGCAGTGCGAATGACTCCAAAAGACTGGCACTCCCACAAAACCTGCATCAATTGCCACGTGTGTGAACAGCTAGACTCAGTCTGTGACCATTGTCACAATACTGGTAAGTACAGAGGTGCAGCACATAACGCTTGTAATTTGAAGTTGCGGATAGATCGTGAGATCCAGAACAAAATGATAATACCTATTGTCTTTCACAATTTACGGGGATATGACAGTCACCTCCTGATGCAAGCCATCAGTAAAGTTGAGGGCAAGATCAGCTACATTCCAAACAACATGGAGAAATACATTTCCTTTTCACTTGGTAAGTTGCGATTCATCGATAGCGTTAAGTCCCTCCTAGCATCCCTAGATAGGCTGGTGAAGGCTAGTAAACCAGAATATTTTAAAATCCACAGCCAATTATGAGTTAAACGCCAGAAACACTAAATGCTGCTGCAAAGGTGTCTATCCTGAACACATGGACAGCTGGGAGCGATTTACAGAGCCCCTTCCACCAAAAGAAGCCTTTTACAGCAAGCTCAACGATGAAAACATCAGCGAGGAGGACTACGAAAACGCGCAGCAAGTCTGGTCAAGCTTCGAGTGTAAAAACATGGGTGACTACCACGACCTCTATCTACGTACATAAGTTCTCTTGCATAGCAGATGTCCTTGATCCAGCCCATTACTATACAAGCCCTCTACAAGCCCTGGTTTATCATGGGACGTGCTTCTTAAGAAAACAGGCGTCACGCTTGATCTACTTAGTGACAATGATATGCATCTATTTTATCGAGAAGGGAATGCGTGGGGGATTTCAATGGTCTCAAAGACGTTATGCTAGAGCTAACAATCCACTTTGTTGAAGGCTATAATACAAGCAAGCCCACCACCTATATTTGCAGTACCTTGACGCTAACAATCTATATGGTTGGGCTATGAGTCAAGCATTACCAACTGGAGGAATATGCTTTCCCGCGGTGGATTGATATGACACAACGTTGTTTGGAATCACCAACATAATCATGTAACTAGGCCCAAGGCAAGAACGGTAATGCCGATGGCGAAAAACAAAAGTTATAAATATCCTAGAAGTAGACCTCGAGTATGCCACAACATCGTGTAGCCAACGACAAACAAGCATAATGCATATCCGCTTGCACCTGAAAGATGGCTAGTCTTCAGAGCATTGGAAACTATCAGTAAAATCTATTAAACGGCGCGTCACTAGGGAAGGTTTTTTTGTCAAGTCCTCGCGTCTGTACCGACCCTATGGCGATAAAAAGAAGCGCTATTCGTGCTGCTGCTAAACTCGCAACGCTAACGAGCTTTTATACCTATCTCTCGGCATGAAGCTGAAAAAAAAGTTGGCAAGCGGGACCGTTACCGCTACGGATTTGAACCAAAGCCCCAGGATGGGCAGGATACGATTGTGAGTGCGATGTATACTACTGAGTGTGCGAAAGACAGGCCACGTCAGACCTTCGAAAAGGACCTATTCAAGCTGATGAATAACAGTGTCTAGGGGTAAGACCATGGAGAAACTTCTAAAAGCGCTGTAGATGGCGAATGATTGAATACAAACTGCGAAAGCATAGAAAGCTAGCGAGCCCTTGTCATCTTGCAAGGGGGGAATTAATTTGACAATGATTCTGTGCATAAGAGTAAACTTTAATGCTGAATCGCTCCAGTTTTATGTTGGAATGAGTATCTTAGGATTTATCCAAACACCTTGTGTATGATTTCTACTACCAACCAGCTGAAGTCGGATACGACGGTATGGGGAGCGATGCCAGCTACCCTGCACAGATACCGACTCTCTACTACTGTGAGATCCAGACTGAGGATATATATCAAGACAAGCTGGAATTGGCTAATTTTAACGACACCAGCGACTATCCGGAACCGGAACACCCACTCTATAGCATTAACCAAAAAGAAGGAAAAAGTGAAAGATGAATGTCCTGGTGTACCGATCTTTGGATATGTAGGCCTAAGACAGAAGATGTATTCGATGTCTGATGAATGTCTGTAGGACAGGATGAAAAAGGGATTCGAAAAAAGCAAAAGGCGTAAAAAAAAGAATGTAGTGAAAAAGGCAGCTGAGGCATGAACATTACAAGAGGCTCTACTGCTCCGACGAAAGGCTAACGCTCGAAACGTCAGCTTCTAGAAATTCGCTGCGGCAGTTACGTTACCTTTATTAACTTCGAGTTGATAATCCACAGTGTTTTACTTTGTCCGCGCAACGCCAGCACCACAGTTTTCATTAGAAACTAATCACTTATTCTCTTTGAAAGGAAGAAATTCAGACATGGAATGGATATGCTGCGAAGCGAGAGACACCAGATATATGGCATGTATGTGAAACAATGTCCTCATCGTCGCCATTTGCAAGCAAGCGCTGGAATTGAGCACATTTGCATATGGTTATAACGTTCTCAACGAACACTAACAGGTGGAAGCTGGGTATCATAAGGTATTAATAAGTAGCTCCCTCTCGACAAATCCACGCTTTTGGAGCGCCCTCAGTGAGATAGTAAAGACAGGGTGACCGCTAGAATACAACACTGCGTTAAATTCTGAAGGTAAATCTAAGGCTCCACACAGGATCTGTAGTAACGACGCGTTTCACCACCTTCAAGTTCCCCAGGTGCGTATAAATAGTCGAATCAAGTACGTTAAAAAGCAATCTCTCCTTCAGTAAAACTCACTGGTCTATTATAATAGGTGCTTTTACACCCACCTCATAAGCCTGAATATACTTTTTCTGGGGCCTTACCTGTCAATCGTGGTCACGTCACTGTTCATTGCTTTCCGAACAGCTGGCAAGTAGCTTCCTACCCATTCTTACCGATCTTTGGCCTTGGAACGACTGTTTCCTGTTACAACTGCGTTTTGTCAGCCTGAAATGTCATCTTTTTGCAGCGCTTACGCGCGTTTCCAACTCAAAGGCTTTCTGAATTTGTTTTGACCACATGCCGCAGCTAAAGTGTCAAGTCGGGACGACACGCACGTATTTAAAATATATTAAATTTGTTAAATATGAACTTACATTGTTCCAGTTCATATGGTTTTTTCTTGGGCAATCGACGCACGATTCAAGTAACTATAGCGATTTATTTCGATCCAACCCATCATAGCACCACGCTTTGTTACTCCTTGTTTATCAGCATTCGATATATAACTCATGGCATAACTGACAACGCGTGGGCCGTTTTAACATTTGAGAAGTTGGCGCGACTGAAAATAGTACATTTAGTCCAGGTCACTACAATCTCGAGTATTTTGCAAACACTTTAGTAGGCCATTTTGCAGGAAAACCACTTTTAGAGGGGTAAAAACAACATATAATTCCCCCCACTGGTGGCTTGATGCTGAAAGGGAGAGAGGGGGGGGGGGGGGGGGGGGGGGGAGGGGGGGGGGGGGGGGGAAGGGGGGGGGTGGGGGGGGGGGGGGACAGGCAGTGGTAGCTTTTGAAACCGATCCTGCGGGTCGAACTCATCGGATTACTCCTCTAGTCTCCATCATAAAATCACGCTCGAACGATTTTTTCAGTGGCGCGATTAACCTCTTCCAGCCGCTAACTCTACATTCACTTAGGACCTTCTTTATCAAAAGCAAAACCGCCACAGAACGGTAAGCCGTCCTATCATCTTTGCTTGGTGCTGATATTCGAGGAAAACCCTACGAAAAGGTACGTTATTCACAACAAGTTTGTTAGCCCTACACCAAATACACGTCACTCACGATAGGCGTCGCGTGGATGAAAGATGACGAATTGTTTGACTTCAATGCCCTGCCTTTGCACTTTCGAATTCAGAAATTATCATCTTAAAGGCAAATAGTATGGAACATAGAAACATTAAAATTTCCATAGAGACATTGAAAACACAGCAGTGGCAGAAACATCCTTATCCTGTTCTTCCCCGTCGTTCCATCGTTTCAGACTGCTCCCCGCTTATCACTAGTCACGCTAGCCACAAGCAAGCCAAAATACGATAGCGAGCTCGGTTTCTAAATCATTGACTCGAAGCGGTGAAATATCTGATCGCGAGTTTCTCTATGAAGAAATATCATTGCTTCGAAAGCCGATCTCCGCCTGTCCTTCGGATGGTTGCCGACAGAGAAGTCAGAACAGCCCGAGAGGGGGGGCGGCGGCAGTGGGAAAATCCAGTCCGCGCAAGAGGTGTAGAAAGAACTCCGGCAGGAAATTCGAAAAAAATTAGGAAGCACATAGTTTTTTGGAATGATGTGTTCTGTTTTGAACAAAACGGGTTTCGTTAAAAACGAAATAAGTTTTTTACGTTTACGCGCTTTGGACAGTGAACGAAAGGAACGCGCGACACGAAAGGATTGCGTTATCAGTCCACGGACAAAAATGACAAAACCCTGGTCGGGGGACGTTTGGATTGGCTGTTTCCTTGCCTTGCCCCTGCTAGGAACATTTTTTGTCTGCAAACCCGAGTGAGGACTTTACCGCTGACAAGGCGATAGTCGTATCAAAGCCATTTGTACCACTGGCTCTAGTGGTTGAATTCCCCGGGTGGTTCCTTGAGCGTTCCTCCCATGTTATTAACTTGTGGGCCCCGGCGGGTTCACCCAGGCTTTCCCTTGTTAACAGGTCACTGCCCTATACGCGGTAATGAGAGATATGCAAATGTGCCTTTTTGGGATTCATGGGGGGCCCAGTCCAGTCTCCAAGAATACTACCAATTACTCCACTAAACTGTAAGTACCTGTCATTCACCTATATATTTTGTTCAAAAGTTTCGGCCTTCCAAACATTGTGGTATTGCCTACCTGTATCCGCTCGCGTCCCGCAGCAGTCATGTACGCCACGCGTTTTTGCGACCGACAGCTTAAGCAATACGCAGCTGTGTTAGAGATTGAATAGTTTTCAGAATAAATTAAGTAGTCGGCGAAATGATTCTATTTTATTTCATTCAATTTTCTATGCTTTAACCGAGCTTTGTACGCCGAATTTGGCAAGAGAGTGGGTAAGACAAATTACGGTTGAAATCATACAGACAGTCATGAAAGAAGCTGAAAAAGCGACGGATTAAAACAAATTAGAAATAGCTGTACCAGCGAACTCCTGAGCCCAATCAGCCTGTGCGATCGATCGATCGAAAGATTGAGATTATTTGTGACTTTACTGTCGTTTCCGCCCTGTTGCAATCTTTGTTGCGGTGAATCACAGGGTCGCAAGTGATGGCGTTTCTTTATAGCCGAGTGGAGACTGGGGCGGGGGAAAAATTGGAACAGCTGAATCTTTGACTGAAACTCTGGACCGAAAGGGTTTAAGGAAGTGCCCCTTAGGTGCGGCGCGCGCGGTTAAAGATTTAAGAAGTGGCTGAACCGAAGGTGATTAACTCATTGCAAGCTGTCGCAAAAGCGCTTTTCATACCTGAACCTTCGGCGGATTTCATAAACCTTCTTCATTATTTTCATTGTCTCCAACTACCTCTCGCAAATATATTGCACGAGGGAGCTTTCACACACGTGGAGTCCTGCGATCCCTCTATATGATGCTTTCTAAAATTCAATTTTATCCTTCAAAGCTTTTGCCTTTTAACCCATATATAAGGAATTTTTTATTTGATTACAAAAAAGTTGTTTAAATGGCAATTTGGTGAAATGAATAACTGTTGTATTTTTCAGTGGTATATAAATTATGATAAAAATCTTCTAAATTGGCTTCAATAAGGTTCAGATAAAACGCGTGTTTTTGGCGTTTAAAAAAGTCAGTTATTTGAAACACAACATACATGAAAGACCATCGCAG
>MU827325.1:359743-389506 GCA_029204205.1 Desmophyllum pertusum
CCATCATAAAATCACGCTCGACGATTTTCAGGTGGCGCGATTAACCTCTTCCAGCCGCTACTACATTCACTTAGACCTTCTTTATCAAAAGCAAAACCGCCACAACGGTAAGCCGTCTATCATCTTTGCTTGTGCTGATATTCGAGGAAAACCCTACGAAAAGGTACGTTATTCACAGTTTGTTACCCCTACACCAAAATACACTCACTCACGATAGGCGTCCGTGATGAAAGATGACGAATTGTTTGACTTCAATGCCCTGCCTTTGCACTTCGAATTCGAAATTACATCTTAAAGGAAATAGTATGGAACATAGAAACATTAAAATTTCCATAGAGACATTGAAAACACAGCAGTGCAGAAACATCTTATCCTGTTCTTCCCGTCGTTCCATCGTTCAGACTGCTCCCGCTTATCACTGTCACGCTAGCCACAAGCAAGCAAAATACGATTAGCGAGCTCGTTTCTAAATCATTGACCGACGGTGAAATATCTGATCGCGAGTTCTCTATGAGAAATATCATGCTTTGAAAGCCGATCTCCGCCTGTCCTTCGGATGGTTCCGACAAGAGTCAGAACAGCCGAGACGGCGGCAGTGGAAAAATCCAGTCCGCGAAGAGGTGTAGAAAGAACTCCGGCAGGAAATTCGAAAAAATTAGGAAGCATAGTTTTGGAATGAGTGTTCGGTTTGAACAAAACGGTTTTCGTTAAAAACGAATAAGTTTCGCGCTTTGCGTGACGAAAGAACGCGCGACACGAGGATTGCGTTACAGTCACGGACAAAAATGACAAACCCTGGTCGGGGGACGTTTGATTGGCTGTTTCTTGCCTTGCCCCTGCTAGGACATTTTTTGTCTCACCGGAGTGAGGACTTTACCGCTGACAAGGCGATAGTCGTATCAGCCAATTTACCACTGGCTCAGTGGTTGAATTCCCCGGGGGGTTCCTTGAGCGTCCGCCAGTTATTAACTGTGGGCCCCGGCGGGTTCACCCAGGCTTTCCCTTGTTAACAGGTCACTGCCTATACCGGTAATGAGAGATATGCATGTGCCTTTTTGGGATTCATGGGGGGCCAGTCCCAGCCTCCAAGAATACTACCAATTACTCACTAAACTGTAAGTACCTTCATTCACCTATATATTTTGTTCAAGTTCGGCCTTCCAAACATTGTGGTATTGCCTACTGTATCCCTCGCGTCCGCAGCAGCATGTACGCACGCGTTTTGCGACCGACAGCTAAGCAATACCGCTGTGTTAGAGATTGATGTTTTCAGAATAAATTAAGTAGTCGGCGAAATGATTCTATTATTTCATTCAATTTTCTATGCTTTAAACCGAGCTTTGTACGCCGATTTGGCAGAGAGTGGTAAGACAAATTACGGTTGAAATCATACAGATTCATGAAAGAAGCTGAAAAAGCGACGGATAAAAAAATTAGAAATAGCTGTACCAGCGAACTCTGAGCCCAATCAGCCTGTGCGATCGATCGATCGAAGATTGAGATTATTTGACTTTACTGTCGTTCCGCCTGTTGCAATCTTTGTTGCGGTGAATCACAGGGTCGCAAGTGATGGCGTTTCTTTATAGCCGAGTGGAGACTGGGCGGGGGAAAAATTGGAACAGCTGAACTTCGGACTGAAACTCTGGACAAAGGGTTTAAGGAAGTGCCCCTTAGGTGCGGCGCGCGCGGTTCAAGATTTAAGAAGTGCTGAAACGAAGGTGATTAACTCATTGCAAGCTGTCGCAAAGCGCTTTTCATACCTGAACCTTCGGCGGATTTCATAAACCTTCTGCATTATTTTCATTCTCCAACTACTCTCGCAAATATATTGCTAGGGAGCTTTCACACGTGGAGTCCTGCGATCCTCTATATGATGTTTCTAAATTAAATTTTATCTTCAAGCTTTTGCCTTTACCCATATATAAGGAATTTTTTATTTGATTACAAAAAAAGTTGTTTAAATGCAATTTGGTGAAAATGAATAACTGTTGTATTTTTCAGTGGTATATAAAATTATGATAAATCTCTAAATTGGCTTCAATAAGGTTCAGATAAAACCGTGTTTTGCTTTACAAGTCAGTTATTGAAAACACAACATACATGAAAGACCATCGCAGTTATGTACGCCACTTAAGCAGTTTTAACCCTATTCTGCCTGGGGGGGGGGGGGGGGGGGAGGGCAGAAAGTGCCCGCGCTGACTTCAAATTTATCGTACTTAAAGAGCATTCAAGCAATGATAGCCAAACTGTATGAATTTTCCTAAAATTTATCTGGGAACATTTTGGTGTGTCAATTTTTTGGTCACGTGACTTCATGTTTCCATGGCAACCAAGTTTTGACAGGCCGTTTTTAGCCAAATTTGGTATTTTCAGCTTAAATTCATGAGACTTTCGCTTTTTACGAAGAGTTTCTTCTAAAACCTTTGCAATTTTTGCATCCTTATATTGTTTTCGATTTTTTCAAATCAAATTTGGTGATTTTCTGACATTTCTGAACAATTGAAAAATCCAAGATGGCGGATCCAAGATGGCGGACATTTTTAAAGTATGACGTTATTTTGGCGTGATATGATATCATAATTGATTCGTGTTTGTCACTAAAATAAACATGTTTGAATGCTTTATACACCACAGAATTTTATAGCACAAATACTTTTCGAGATACAGATCGTTTTACCAAATTTGTTGTTTTTTTTAGCTTAATTTTCAGTTTTCATAAAATGTTTGCTTTTTACGATGAAATCCTTCCAAAATCTTTGCCGTTTTAAGCATCTTTATATTTGTCTTGATTTTTTCAAAACAAATTTGGAGATTATCTGACATTTCTGAACGATTAAGAAATCCAAGATTTTAGGATCCAAGATGGCGGATTATTTTAAATGTATGACGTCATTATGGCGTGTATGACGTCATAATTGACACGTGACTGCCACTAAAATTAAAGATTTTCGGATGCTTTACACACCATGTAAGTTTCATTTTTCATAGCGTCAATACTTTTCGAGATACATACGGGGGGCACTATCTGCCCCCCGCCCCCAGGCTCAGAACGAAAAAAAAAGCCCAGGCAGAATAGGGTGTAACTTACCGCTTAAGTTGCGTACATACCTGCGATGGCCTTTGGTGTATTAAATATTCTAGTATTACGAACTCACAGTTACCAGCTACCAGTTGGATTCATAGCTCAGTTGGTAGAGCACTGCACCGGTATCGCAGAGACCATGATTCGAACCTCGTTCAAGACTGAATGTTTTTCAGGCATAACTGCGATGGTCTATCATGAATTATATATTTCACCCGCACCTTAAAGTGCAAACTAACCCCAAAAAGTTTTTTTCGCTTAAATAAATTTTCTTGCTACCCTGATCACGTCTGCGAAAAAATTATCGCAATCGATAAAATCCCCGCGTTTCTACAGCCGTTTAAACTTGGAATTTTCTGTCCCACGACCGCGCATTATTCGAGTCCTGGGTCGAGATCTTGTGACGTAACGGCGCGGAACGTTCTGAATAGCGATAAGAGGCTTTTGTGACGGGATTTACATTGTGTAGAAACTTCTTCGGATGATTTTTTTTTCTTTACGTCTTCATAACTATCGCAATTTTACCCACAAAGAAATATGTCTTCCAGCGACGGAAATTCGGAGTCGAACTATGATTCCGACGATTCTGAGACATGTTTTATTCCGGAATACGACATGGAGGTGGAAGATGAGATCGAGTCGGCTGTTGTAGATCGCACAACAAGCAATGAAAGCCTCGATGAAATGGACATATATGTGTGCTGATGAACCCTTGACGGACAAGGGAATGGCTAAAAAGGTACAACAAAGAAGTAAAAGAAAATGAAGATTTAGAAACGAATGCTTCAAAAAAGATTGGACGGCACGGAACATGTGAGGGATTCTTGGTGAGTCGCAAGTTGCCAAGTATTCCGTAAATGTAAACAAACGCGATTGCTGTCATGTCGCTACGAAATGTATTATTCGCATTCTCAGTGAAAATTAAACAGAAACAGAATAGTGTTATTATCTTACCTTTATTGTAGGTGTTCATGTGGGAAACTGCAAACACGATTCGCTTTTAAAATCTTAGCGAATGCTACTGCTGTCGTACACCATATAACTGCTGTTTAGCGAGGTTACAATTTATATGCCATCCAATAAAGCTGTTTTTGGCGCTGTCCTATTTAAGTATTGGTCCATGCTTAAAGTTTATAGAGAAGTGTATTAAGAGTTGCTTGAGACGCAGCCAAGAGATAGTCGATCGATTGAAAATCGGCTTGCTCCGCGCGCGGTCTGCCTCGGGCCTGGAAATTGAAGCAAAGCTGAAAGGAAACAAGCCACATCACTACAGTTTTGACATCCTCAAACGTTTGTCGTTGCTACTCCAAATAACCACCATAGTGAACTAAGTTAATCTCTGAAGTAAAAACCGTCAAATAAATGACTTTTTCTTCCTCGGGTAAGCGGAAATGGAAGTGGTGTTCCCACGGTGGTCCGCATTAATGTTACGATGAGTATACGGTTTATCGCACCGCTTATTTCCCGGCCTCAGAAAAACTTTTGGAGTTCAAATCTTTTGTCAGTTTTACTATTTTATCCTTCAAAAAAATTCGTCTTTGACTTTCATCAATATTCCCGAAATTGGCTTCGCACGAGGAAGAAATGTCAACGCCATTACAGATGCGCGATATCACGGATCGACGCTCGAGCTACTGAATTTTCTGGTTATTCTTTTAGCAGCGATGGAGATAGGTTCTCGGTAAAATTGGTCGAATTGCTAGTTGGCTTTGACCGGGTTAAATAGCCTTTGGAAGTCGGCCTGCTAGAAGTGCGCAGACAAATTTCAGAGTTCTTGATCAATGACTCTCACAGTCCCACTTTATACTTCGCTCGTTTGAGATTACAAAATCCATCGTCTTTTTCGTATTTATCGACGATCGACTATAAAATGGTATAGTATACCCTTCTCTAAATCTGGGTGTTTGCCTGCAACGGCCAATAAACGCACCTGTAAGGAGTTTCTACACACTTTTCGAATGTGTATCGCATCTTCCTAAAGGAAATGAGTGGACGCGAGGATCTAAGGTTCCCGGGCTTACGTCACAAGCCGCCTAAACTCATTCCCAGTCAAAAACGCGGTCGTGAAACAAAAATGAAGGCGTTTTTGGTGACTTTGCCGGGGCACAGAAAATCGAGGATTCAACCACATCCACAACCAATTTCGCAGTTAAGTTTCAAATAACAAGTACATTTATTTAAACGAATAAAATTTTTTGGGGTTAGTTGCACTTTAAATGCGGTAAATCCTCGAATATGCACCACGTTGCTATACGAACCAATTTGCACATTAATACTCGTTTCAGTTTGTGAACATGTTCGGCGAACCAAAAATAATTACGATTTACCAAGAATGTGCTATTAGAACTGTACGTACAGCTTTGTGTATTAATACTCAGGTTATGACGTTGTTTATGCGCAAATGTTATATTTAAAAAAATAATCGTTCTGGTCAAGATTTGGAAATAATCACCCTGGGTGCTTACTCGAGGATTTACGGTATATGATATTTCATATATTCACTTCGACCACTCAGTAATACTTATAGATACACAAACTTTCAGTACCACTTCTGCACTTCTGCTTAATAACAACTTAAAATCACCTACAAATATCTCAATCAAACCTTCCAAAATATGCTTGAATATTTGTCTACTAGATGTGTACTTGACACGAGGCAAGCAAATTCCTCCCTTTTAATCACATATATAGAAATGATAAAAAAGAACAATAGAAAACTGGGAGCAAGATCTTCGCATTGCCAAAGAACTGGACACAGAGAGATGGAGAAGCAGCTGCCTATGGCAATCTGGCAATGCTTATCAGAGTCTGGGCGAATTTAAACAAGCCATAGAGTATCACAAGAAACGATCCAAGCATTGCCAAGAACTTGGGCAGAAAGATGGAGAAGGACGTGCCTATTGCAGTCTTGGCAATGCTTATGAGGGTCTGGGCGACTTTAAACAAGCCATAGAGTATCACAAGCAACATCTTAGCATTGCCAAAGAACTGGGCAGAGGGATGGAGAAGGACGTGCCTATGGCAATCTCGGCAATGCTTATCAGGGTCTGGGCGACTTTAAACAAGCCATAGAGTACCACAAGCAACGTCTTAGCATTGCCAAAGAACTTGGGCAGAGGGATGGAGAAGGAGCTGCCTATGGCATCTTGGCAATTCTTATCAGGGTCTGGGCGACTTTAAACAAGCCATAGAGTATCACAAGCAACATCTTAGCATTGCCAAAGAACTTGGGCAGAGGGATGGAGAAGGAGTTGCCTATTGCGGTCTTGGTAATGCTTATAATAGTCTGGGCGACTTTAAACAAGCCATAGAGTATCACAAGCATTGTCTTAGCATTGCCAAAGAACTAGGGCAGAGGGATGGAGAAGGACATGCCTATGGCAATCTCGGCAATGCTTATCAGGGTCTGGGCGACTTTAAACAAGCCATAGAGTATCACAAGCAACGTCTTAGCATTGCCAAAGAACTAGGGCAGAGGGATAGAGAAGGACGTGCCTATGGCAATCTTGGCTGTGCTTATCAGGGTCTGGGCGACTTTAAACAAGCCATAGAGTATTACAAGCAACGTCTTAGCATTGCCAAAGAACTTGGCAGAGGGATGGAGAAGGAGCTACCTATGGCAATCTTGGCTGTGCTTATCAGGGTCTGGGCGACTTTAAACAAGCCATAGAGTATCACAAGCAACATCTTAGCATTGCCAAGAACTTTGTCAGAGGGATGGAGAAGGACGTGCCTATGGCAATCTCGGCATGCTTATTATAGTCTGGGCGACTTTAAACAAGCCATAGAGTATCACAAGCAAAGTCTTAGCATTGCCAAAGAACTTGGGCAGAGGGATGGAGAAGGAGCTGCCTATGGCAATCTTGGCTGTGCTTATCAGGGTCTGGGCGACTTTAAACAAGCCATAGAGTATCACAAGCAACATCTTAGCATTGCCAAAGAACTTTGTCAGAGGGATGGAGAAGGAGTGCCTATGGCATCTTGGCAATGCTTATTATAGTCTGGGCGACTTTAAACAAGCCATAGAGTATCACAAGCAAAGTCTTAGCATTGCCAAAGAACTTGGGCAGAGGGATGGAGAAGGAGCTACCTATGGCAATCTTGGCTGTGCTTATCAGGGTCTGGGCGACTTTAAACAAGCCATAGAGTATCACAAGCAATGTCTTAGCATTGCCAAAGAACTTGGGCAGAGGGATGGAGAAGGACGTGCCTATGGCAATCTCGGCAATGCTTATCAGTCTGGGCGACTTTAAACAAGCCATAGAGTATCACAAGCAAAGTCTTAGCATTGCCAAAGAACTTGGGCAGAGGGATGGAGAAGGAGCTACCTATGGCAATCTTGGCAATGCTTATCAGGGTCTGGGCGACTTTAAACAAGCCATAGAGTATCACAAGCAATGTCTTAGCATTGCCAAAGAACTAGGGCAGAGGGATGGAGAAGGACTTGCCTATGGCAATCTCGGCAATGCTTATCAGGGTCTGGGCGACTTTAAACAAGCCATAGAGTATCACAAGCAAAGTCTTAGCATTGCCAAAGAACTTGGGCAGAGGGATGGAGAAGGAGCTACCTATGGCAATCTTGGCTGTGCTTATCAGGGCTTGGGCGACTTTAAACAAGCCATAGAGTATCACAAGCAAGGTCTTAGCATTGCCAAAGAACTTGGGAAGAGGGATGGAGAAGCATTGTCCTGTTATTTGCTAGGTGATGCTTTTGAATTCTCGGGTGCGTTGCATAAGGCTCTTGATTATTATCGATTCAGTGTTAAACTGTACAATGAGGTGAGAGCTCTTCTTCAGTCGGAAGATGTGTGGAAAATATCATTTCGCAATGCCTGTCAACATGCCTACACAGCTCTTTGGAGAACTCTGTTAAAGCTTCAAAAGACTGACGAGGCCTTGTGTATTGCTGAGCAAGGACGAGCACAGGCCTTGATGGATCTCATGAAATTTCAGTATGGCTCTGAATTTCTAGCGTTTGAATCTCAAAGAACGATCTCGGAACTAGTAAGTGATATATCTACACAAACGGTTTTTGTAGCACTGGAAAGTGACACAATTAATATATGGCTACTCAAGGGTACAGATGTCCATTTTGCAAAAACGAGATTCGAAGATGCTAAATTTCGGGTGGAAAAGGCTTTCAGAGAAATTGGCGTTCAAGTTGGTGTTCAGTGTGAGAATCGTTCATTGGATGAGCCAGAACGGGACGTACCGCGCAAGAAAGAATCTTGTCATAAAATAGCAGACTCCACAAACAGATCTCTGCGCCAGTTATTTGATGCTATAATCACCACCCCAATTGCAAACATGCGTGAAGGCGATGAGTTAATTATTGTCCCAGATGGTCCACTATGCTTGGCCCCTTATGCTGCGTTTGTGGATAAGGCTTCCCGATATCTCAGTGAATCTATCAGGATCCGCGTTGTACCCTCGCTTACAAGTTTAAAACTGATCACACATTGTCCTCAGGAATACCACAATAAGACTGGGCGCTACTGGTGGGAGATCCATGCGTGGAGGATGTCAAGAGAGTGCGCGACAAGTGTGTCGAATTGACATGTTTGCCATGGGCGAGGAAAGAAGTAGAGATGATAGGTGAGATTCTCAACACCAAACCACTCACAGGAAAAGATGCAACTAAAGACGAGGTGCTTAAACGAATCGGTTCCGTTGCGTTGGTACACATTGCAGCTCATGGTGATATGGAAGCTGGTGAAATTTGTTTGACTCCAAATCCCACACGGTCGTCTGAGATCCCCAAAGAAGAAGACTTCCTATTAACAATGTCAGATATACAAACTGTTCATCTACGAGCAAGGCTTGTCGTGCTTAGTTGCTGTCACAGTGGTCAAGGAAGATTACGCCTGAGGGTGTGGTCGGTATTGGACGGGCTTTCCTAGGTGCTGGTGCTCGCTCTGTTTTGGTGTCACTCTGGGCAATTGATGACGAGGCCACTATGGAGTTCATGAAAAGTTTCTACGAACATCTGAGTCGTAGATTAGCGCCAGTATCGCTCTTAACAGGGCTATGAAATGTCTCAGAGAGTCAGATAAGTTCTGTGCCGTAAAATACTGGGCTCCGTTTGTTCTCATTGGCGATGACGTCACGATAGAGTTTGGAGAAAATCAATCAAAACGTTGTGAGTAGCATTTTGTTCTACTTTTATATTTGCAGCGTTAACTAGTGTGGCTATCGATCTACAAAAATATTTTTACTTGAAAGACAAAGCCGTTTGATAATGTTTTCGAGATTGTTATTTTATTTTAAATTATTAAGGACGGCATGGCAAAATTGTATATCTAATAATATGTTCAAAATGAACATAAGTTGGAAATGAAAATTGTTTCTGTAGGTACGCTGTTTCGTTCGTTTGTCAATTGTATACCAGTCAAAGAACAAGGCCATAAGTTCCCAAAAGTAAATGTAAAAACTGCTTCAAAAGTAAGTTTCAGTAGAGTTGTCAAGAATATGTATATTCCCTTTAACTTGCCGTATTAGGCCCGGGTCGCACTTGCGGACAAGTTTTGAAATGTCCCAACATTTTCAAAAAAAATTGTTGGGACATGTTGTCCGAGACATCTTGTTGAGTAAGAAAAGGTTTAGTTACTAGCACAATAGGTTTGCACGTGCTATAAACCTCTTGGGACATTCCTCAGCTGTCCTCTGCAAAACAACGACGTGAAATGACCAAATTCTGGGATTTGCGGAGAACAGCTTTGTCCTTCACAACATTATTAAAATCATGAAGTTGGTTCGACCTGTAACGATTACCACAGAAAATTAATAGAAACAAACGAAAAAAAAACAATGCATTGTTATTCACATATTTTAAATCCAGTTTTGGTGGCGTAAACCATATTATACTTGCACACAGTCCTGGAGGCCGCGGTAAATTTGAATCAAATATATGGCAACACGTGCTGAAAAATGCAAATTTGTTATTCTCAGAGAAAAACACTATGATTAATCAAGAAAGCATTGTTATCTGGAGTCACCCGGTGCGTGGGGAAGTGGCTTGTCCAGCTCCAGGGCAGGACTACGGCGCCTTTGAAGTTTTGACAAAATTTGTCCGACTCGCAACAAGTAGGTCGCACTTGTTTTGCGATTATTGTATCAAACAAATTTCAAAACGTGCACACGTGCGACGCGGGCCAATCATAGGACTGCGGCGTCTTTGTTATTTTATCTTTTTGGACAAGTTGTTCGTCCTGAAAACGTAGGTCGCACTCGTCTTTGCTATAACTGACGCTTAAATTGAAGAAATCCACTAAAGTTACCAAACTTGTCCGCAAGTGCGACCCGGGCCTTAATCTCAAGTTACGTTTGAAAATACCACAAATATTGAAAATTCGTCTCATTCCATTGTTCTCGTTCTCTCATCTTGCAATCAACGCAGTCATTATGACTCGAAATACTCTGCGGTCTCCCTCACCCAAATTTGCAACATCGCTCGAGGCGAAACTAGCCTCACCGAAGTGCACACAGGTTAATTTTAAAGATGAAATTCTTGGATACAAGTATTTTGTCTCTAATAGGTTGATTATTGTTGCAGAAGCTGAATCATCAAGTACAGAGAAAACTACTCGGCGAGCAGTTAACAGAAGTTTTTATATTCTTTATTCAGTGTGTGTATTTCCCCTGTCGTTTGTTTTTGCTATGATACTACAAAACAAACAAGCCTATATTTTTCCGCGGCATTATATTTTAGAAAAAGGGAGCAGTTATCTAAGGGAAGCTCGAGAATGAAGCTCGATGAAAAGAAACTGAGAGTTTTGAGACAAGTTTCATAGCAGGAACAAACATCAAGGGACTTCTTCATGTGTCGACCAGTTGTATTCCAAGTTACAGCAAGGAGCCCAAAAGTGAGACCACTTTAATTAACTCACATTCTTTCGTGTGTTCATACTATCCAATCATAAGCCGAGGATAGCTATCCTCGGCTTTTAATTGGGTAGTATGTGCGCACGAAAAGTATGCACATGAATTAAAAGTGGTCACACTTTTAGGCTCCTTGCTGTAACAGCTGTACACAATCCCGCGGCATCCTATGTCTGTAAATAGAAGAGGCCTTATAGAGGAGGAGTGTGAGCTGTGAGAGAGAGTGAGAACTTTTCACTACGTACCTCTAGTTTACAACATTACCGTAAAATATTTTCGACGATAATAAGCCCTCGCATATTTTCTGGGGGGGGGGGGGGGGGGGGGGGCTGGGTGGGGCGGCTTATTATCAGAAGGAAAAATGTTTGGCCTAATACTAATATTTTGCATGTGAAATAGTTTAAGTGTACACCGTCAGAATATCTTACCTAATACCTAATAATTATAAAACAAATTAATACAATCGTGGAATGACAATCGTAGGGAGGGGGTGGGGGTAAGGCTTATTACCGGAAGTATTTTTGCGTTTGATCGGGGTTTATATCGGGGGTTGGGGGGGGGGGGGGGGGAGGTGAGCTTATTATTGGATTTTACGATATTTACCCGAGTCGATATAGTCGTCAGCTTCTGAAAACTACAAATTAATATAAGAAAAGTATATAGCTATTTTTCTAGCTTTGTTGTTAAAAATATGATTAACGTAAGCTATTATATCTTCCCGCCACTCACTGGCTTCAAAGTTCAAAGTGTACCAATCTCCAAGTACTCGGTCAACTTGGATGGGCGTGGTTCAAGCGGGAACTTAAAAGCTCGCTTTCAGTGCGAAAAAGCATCGGATTGAAAAAATGGGACTAATATCTACGTTTCATAGACATAAAAAAATCACTTTAAAATCATCGGAGTATAATAATTAAGACTGGATGAGACGCAAATATCCTGCTGATGGAACGTTGGATCTTAAAACAAGGATCTTATCAGCCGAGGTAAAGACTGTAAATAAGAAGTCCAGAGACTACTGCAAGGCTGATGCAACAACGTATATTTGTAAATTGTACAATATTTCGGATGGAAAAACCAGCCTTTATTAGGTAGAGGATTTTATTAATGAAATTGTATATTGCTGTGCTCCCGTATTTTCTTGGGGCGTTTATCAAAAACCGTGTCCTTTGAGGGGACTTTGATTAAACTCAAAAGCACTTTTTTCTCTGCTTGTCAGAAATCTGTGAAAATCGTACTTTTTAAACGTCATTGAGTTATACGATATCTAAGGCATTCTGTATCGACAGTCAGCGGACTTTTAAGTTAATGTTCGTTTATTACAGCAGCATTGGACAGCTCATGCAAATTTACGTCAGAACCCCAAGCCTCGCTTTCGAAGTGAAAACTTGTAAATTTTATCATGAACTAATTCCCAAAGTAGCAAAGATGAAAATATTATACAAACGTGACAACAGCATGAAGGTGCCAGAGGTTTGACAAGAATGTCGTGTAAACGAGGCTTGGGGTGAATTTTGAGCACCTGACGTAATCATGCATAAGGCCTATTAGCTTAGCGTATATTTGTAACATTCGTAATAAGTTAGCTTTACTTTCTAACGTGGACCATGTTTGTGGACATGGAACTCCTCGTGGCCTTGATCAGGGCGTGGTATGGGGATGGGGCTTGGAGAACTGTTGGCAACGGCAACGGCAACGAGAACGTCGACAAACAACAGTTTTAATGATCAGTGCTCTGCACGTGCGTTTTAATTCTTTGCTCTTTTTTAGCCGTCCTCTGCAAAACAACAACGTGACATGACCGAATTTTGCGTTTTGTGGATAACATGAACTACACGGCCAATTTTTCAAGTTTCTGTTTATAATTGAGCGCGATCTTTACAAATTCAGCCAAGGATAGCTCTGGCACCGATAGACAAACTGATATATCAAGATTATCGCGATATTCTTATAAGTAAAATATAAATTCATTTTTAATCGACGTTCACCTCGCCGTCGCCGTCGTGGTTGCGCCACGCATATCCTTTCTATAGAAGCATTATTTTTAGAAACGTTTATTGGATGTTTGCAGGAGTTGATTAGCAACATGTCAACGGTAAGATTAAGTCAATTCTACTTTTGCATGGACAGTCGAAATTAATACGATAAATAATTATTGCGATGTAACATTTTTAAATATAGAATAAAGAGAAAGGATTACCATTCCCGTGAAAGAGATCTGATCAGTCATTGGTGCATTCTAATTCCTTGCAATATCAACTACAATAGACGTGTTTATTTGAACCATTTACTCTACGTTTTGTGGGTATAATGGTCGATGAAGGACATTTTGACCACAAAGAACAATTTAATATATTATAAAATAAAATATATTTCTCGAACTCGGAGCGCTAAAAAATTGAAAAGCTAAAAGATGAGAAAAGCGTGAAGTGGACTATTTCGTTTGGCTCAGCTCCTGTAACGGATCTCGTCAGGTGTCCATGAACATTGCACCTCTACATGGCATTCCATTGATTTCAACAAGGCCAAAATACTAGCCACAGAAAGTAATACTGTTGTCACCAAACCCCTAGTTTTGTGTTTTTAACTTTGACATTTGGTTCCGTGTAGAGACTGGGTGCGTCCCAAAATGCATTGTGCGACGAGAGCACGAGGAGCTGTCGCCATGTTTGTTTTCGAGATTTTTGAGTACACTTTGGTAGGACAATTCTTCATCGTGTCGCTAATTCTTAAGCCGGAATCTGCCACATATGTAAGTTGATCTTTACCGTTATTTTGTCCTTCGATTTACTTTCATCTTTCAATTAATATGGTCGCGCCATTACTATTTTCAGCGAATCGACAGTGAGCAGAACCTTGTTGTATCTCGATTTGGCAGTTGGCAGCATATTTGTGAAGTGATTAAAAAACCTGAGTATTCGGCGACTACAAATACTTTCAAGCGCCCCGTGATCCGACTAACTGAGATTGTCTTGTACTAAAATTAAACTCGATTAAAATTCCGTTAAATTCATGAAATGAAGAACAACAAAATGTTTCGGCGGTAAAACGTGAAAGTGAAGAGTACAATTACAGACCTACCAAGTCATCCGGTCAGGTACACCAGGGGACTCCCGGGTTCGACTAATATCGACCCCACCCCAATTTTAGGAACGCTGAATAAATTTGTAGGTTCACAGATCCTTCCAAGTTAACTTCTAATTTCACGATTTTTTTTCCCTCGACCTCGATTTGTTAGTAACGAAAATTTTCTCCCAACGTTGAGAAAAAAAAGTCAAAACAGTTGAGACCACGGAGAACTGATGCAAATGAATTTGCGCGATCAAGAAGAAAATCACACTTCATTATTTAACGTGCAGATGTTACATAAAGATGTAGTGGGTTAAATTAATTACCTTTCGCTAGTCTTTATCAAAGTTATTGAACATAATTCGCTGAAATTAAAAAAAAAGGAAATTTAAAAAAAAATAGTAAGTAGTGATGGACACGTGCGTCAAAATGGAGAATAAAATACGGTTGAACCTCTCTATAAAGGCCAATCTGGGGCAGAATTAACTGGCCGCTGTAGAGAGGTGGCTGTTGTAGGGCGCACAGTGCTGACTAAAAAAAACTGGCCGTTATCATGAGAGGTGGCCGGTAGTGGAGGCTCGATAACTTGCTCGCGGGCTCACATGGGGCCTACGCGTCGCGCGAATGGAAAAAAGAACGTCCGCAAGAATCACGCCCGAGCCGGCGAGAAAAATGTTTCTACTTAATAGAAACCAGTTCTATGTTTTTCAATGTTTCATCAAAGGAATTCGGCATTGCAAAATTTGGACCGCTCAGGGAACCAATCAGAATGCTCCTTTTCATCATGGACCAGTTTGCCACATGCGAATCGAAAAGCACATGGCCTACATGGTGCACTGTTTTTCGTTTTCAAGTGAACGAGAAACGATTCCGAATGAAAGGTGATGCGCTTTCTACTAGGAACTCCTGGTCCAGCAATCATATTTCAGCAACTTTATATTACACGCATTCTGTTTTGTCGTTCAACTCATTGACTTCTGAGCTTTTACCAAAAAAACGGCATCAGTTCACATCAGAGGCCTTTTTCTGACTCTTGCCTCGATAAATAGTAGCTGCACTGTCCAAAACGCCGTTTGCAACATGGAAAATAAAATTCCAAATCAGTATTTTTGGGCAAGCGCACAAAGCTACATTAGGTCAAACGTTTCTTTTTCTCTTCTTTTCTTTCATAGTTTTGTTGGCCTTTTAGTTGGCTTTGTTCGCATTGGAAAAGTTTCAACCGAAATGTCAAGGAAAGTGAACATTTTCAACAGAATGTGTCAAAGGTGGAGAACGTTTTTTGTATCTCTGGTCCAATTCATCGTTTTCGTGATCATTTAGGAATGCTTTGCAAGACCTTTTCCCACTTTATCAGCTGATTATTAAAAACATCTCCTGGCCTGAAAAGTATTAATCACAGTCACAAGTGGTACGAGGACCATGGTCCCCTAACGGCCAGTTTAGGAGTCAATGGGTTTATTGAAAGGAGACTTTGTCAAAGGAAATCGGTTCAGTTGCTAGAGGTAACCGCTGACTAAACTAGTGCTTCAACGAAGATTTGTGAAAATAGCACTTGTTCCCCGACTGCAATAGCTTTCATTTACATGGTCGCACACGTTAATGGACCTAAGAATATGACCTAAGCCAATGACGTAGCCTATGAATAGGCTCCTGGGTGGGGGATAGTCTCCCCCGGGGTCATCCCCCACCAAGGAGCCTATTCATAAGCTAACAAATACCAAGGTTTTGTTTTTATTATTTTTTTTTTTTACAAATACCAAGTTAGATCCATCATGTACAGCATAATAGTACTACTGCATGAAAGTACTCCTGCTCAATAACTTTTATTCGCCGATTTTCACTTGTTTGCCTGTAACTAAACTCTTTGTAAGGTGGACAACTAGAGCTGGTCCCGAGGGTGTCCGCCTTAAGAGTGTTTCATTACAATTGACCAGGTTTTCGTACGCAGGTACTACATTTCTGCATTACACGCTCTGAAAGGTTGAGCTAAAACTAATTAAAACCCTGCTGGTAAGATCTACACAACAGCAACAAACAACCAAATAAATGTTCGTTATTTTATTTCAAGTAAAAAAAATATATATCTGGTCCTTTATGAGAATTATTTCTAGTAGTAAAACATTTTGAATATCAAAATCTATAATCATAACAAATGAGTTTTTTTGTTGTTGTCATTTTGTTAATAGAGTTAAAAACTAAAAACGCCCCATCATGTGGGGCAGTCTTGATAGCATTCCTGAAATTTGATGTCACGCAATCACGTTTACAATCACGTCAGTTTATAATCTTTGTAGCTATCCGTTACGTTGTATACCTTCCATATAAATTATGAAAATGGTACCCCTTTCACATACCTACAGTAGAAGCAGCACTACATCCCTTTTCTATACCCTTGTAATGAACTTAATGAACAATATATATCACCAGAAATCATCAAGCATTACCAGTAGAGATGTTAACCGAACAATAATATCATTTACTCGTGAAATCCCTACCCTTTCATATACTTCAACTCGTGAAATCCCTACCCTTTCACATACCTCGAGCCTAAAAAAGGACCCCTTTCGGGCGGAGCCTCCCCGTATAGTCCATAATAGGGAGTACCCCCCTCGGGGTTGTAATCACACTCCACGGAGAAGGTAGAGTCGTCCATTGTAGGAGAATAATCACTATAGTTAAGACACATCCGCTTATGAGTCAAGTCCAAATATTCAGGCGTCTGAGAATGTGGTGTTCAGTTCAGCGCCTCCATCTTTGTAAAAAAAGCTGGCCTATAGGGAAGGATGAGCGAGCGAATGAGGCGGCGCACCTCAGGTTTAAGACAAAAGGTACAGCTAGGAAAAGGAGTCACAAGTTAATGACGCAATACAAACAAAAGTATAACGAAAACATAGTGTATGATGATGATGGTTACTTTAGTACATTCTCATTTTCGCATTTTCCAGCCCTATTCCCCACCTGGGCAGACGGAACTAAGTAACGTAAGTTAGTGTCCTCACTTATGTACTTCCCAGTATTAAAGTCAATGTCCCAACTTAAGCACTTTCTGGCCCTATTCTCTCGCCATTGTACAAGGAACTAAGTCAAGTAAGTCAGAGTCCTCTCTTGGGTACTTTCTGGCTCTATTCTCTCCCCAGTGTACATGGAACTAAGTCAAGTAAGTCAGAGTCCTCTCTTGGGTACTTTCTGGCTCTATTCTCTCACCAGTGTACATGGAACTAAGTCAAGTAAGTCAGAGTCCTCTCTTGGGTAGTTTCTGGCGCTATTCTCTCACCAGTGTACATGGAACTAAGTCAAGTAAGTCAGAGTCCTCTCTTGTGTACTTTCTGGCTCTATTCTCTCACCAGTGTACAAGGGACTAAGTCAATTAAGTCAGAGTCCTCTCTTGGGTACTTTCTGGCGCTATTCTCTCACCAGTGTACATGGAACTAAGTCAAGTAAGTCAGAGGCCTCTCTTGGGTACTTTCTGGCTCTATTCTCTCACCAGTGTACATGGAACTAAGTCAAGTAAGTCAGAGTCCTCTCTTGGGTACTTTCTGGCTCTATTCTCTCACCAGTGTACATGGAACTAAGTCAAGTAAGTCAGAGTCCTCTCTTGGGTACTTTCTGGCGCTATTCTCTCACCAGTGTACATGGAACTAAGTCAAGTAAGTCAGAGTCCTCTCTTGGGTACTTTCTGGCTCTATTCTCTCACCAGTGTACATGGAACTAAGTCAAGTAAGTCAGAGTCCTCTCTTGGGTACTTTCTGGAACTATTCTCTCACCAGTGTACATGGAACTAAGTCAAGTAAGTCAGTGTCCCCTCTTGGGTACTTTCTGGCTCTATTCTCTCACCAGTGTACAAGGAACTACGTCAAGTAAGTCAGAGTCCTCTCTTGGGTACTTTCTGGCTCTATTCTCTCACCAGTGTACATGGAACTAAGTCAAGTAAGTCAGAGTCCTCTCTTGGGTACTTTCTGGCACTATCCTCTCACCAGTGTACATGGAACTAAGTCAAGTAAGTCAGTGTCCCCTCTTGGGTACTTTCTGGCTCTATTCTCTCACCAGTGTACAAGGGACTAAGTCAAGTAAGTGAGAGTCCCCTCTTGGGTACTTTCTGGCTCTATTCTCTCACCAGTGTACAAGGAACTACGTCAAGTAAGTCAGAGTCCTCTCTTGGGTACTTTCTGGCTCTATTCTCTCACCAGTGTACAAGAAACTAAGTCAAGTAAGTCAGAGTCCCCTCTTGGGTACTTTCTGGCCCGATTCTCTCACCAGTGTACAAGGAACTAAGTCAAGTAAGTCGGTGTCCTCTCTTGGGTACTTTCTGGCTCTATTCTCTCACCACTGTACATGGAACTAAGTCAAGTAAGTCAGTGTCCCATCTTGGGTACTTTCTGGCCCGATTCTCTCACCAGTGTACAAGGAACTAAGTCAAGTAAGTCAGTGTCCCATCTTGGGTACTTTCTGGCCCGATTCTCTCACCAGTGTACAAGGAACTAAGTCAAGTAAGTCAGTGTCCCATCTTGGGTACTTTCTGGCCCGATTCTCTCACCAGTGTACAAGGAACTAAGTCAAGTAAGTCAGAATCCCCTCTTGGGTACTTTCTGGCTCTATTCTCTCACCAGTGTACAAGGAACTAAGTGAAGTAAGTCAGAGTCCCCTCTTGGGAACTTTCTGGCCATATTCCCTCACCAGTGTACAAGAAACTAAGTCAAGTAAGTCAGGGTCCCCACTTGGGTACTTTCTGGCCCGATTCTCTCACCAGTGTACAAGGAACTAAGTCAAGTAAGTCAGAGTCCCCTCTTGGGTACTTTCTGGCTCTATTCTCTCACCAGTGTACAAGGAACTAAGTCAAGTAAGTCAGAGTCCCCCCTTGGGTACTTTCTGGCCATATTACCTCACCAGTGTACAAGGAACTAAGTCAAGTAAGTGAGAGTCCCCTCTTGGGTACTTTCTGGCCATATTCCCTCACCAGGGTATAAGGAACACAGTCAAGTAAGTCAGTGTTACGGCCCTATTCCCTGACCAGGGTACAATGAACTTCGAAGAAGAATATCATAGACTAGATTCTGGGCGCGCTCTGATTGGTTAAAAAATATGTTTTATTCAGTTATGAGTAAACCTCCGTTTCTATGTGTTTACAGCTGTTTCGAGAAAGGTTGTCGGAAAAAAGCGCACGCGACAATCCCGAAAGGTATTGTGAGTAGTTTTAAGTTCACGGTTCCTTGACTTCAGCATTTCAGGGAAATCTGAGAAAATGGCACGAGACGCCATGGACGTATGGTTGCGAGTGCTAAAAGAAAGCAAATAAAGTAGGTTCGACAGCTTCAGTGTCAGGAACGTACCTTGCTGATCATATCCCAGATTACCTTTCGGGATTGTCGCGTGCGCTTTTTTCCGACAACCTTTCTCGAAACAGCTGTATATACTGATAAAGAACATAGCACGCCATTTCGCTTCCAAGATGGCGTACAGTATGTGTGCCTTAAAACCGGCGTACCCTAAAACCGGCGTATTTACAAAAATGATGTAATTTTCCTACGTAAATAAAATGCGACGAAAAACGAAGATGTCCGATGATTTATTGATTAGTCCTCTTTCACAAGACGAATTTGTGGCTCTTCAGGTGTTGTCTAAGGCGCGAAAGTCAAGTCTGTTGACAAGTAGGTAAATATTCGCCGTTTACGGCTCCTCAAATTACATGGTTTTATTTATACAAGCTGATTTTTGGTAGAAGACTGATGTCAAAACTTTCTTCCGGTGTAAATGATTTTGCTTCTTGCATTGCATTTCTTGGTAAAGCGACGTCTAATAATAATAATATTTTCAGCAATTTTCGCATCGTGTTCCTAAAACCGGCGTACCGAACGCTTCAAAACAGTAACCTTTCCCAAACCAGACAAGTGAAGCCAATGCATTTTGAACTATTGAGACCCAAAGTTTGATGCCAATGTCAAGCAATGTTTATACTCCTTGTACTACTTTGTATACCACTGGAGGGACACGTGAGCATCCACATGCATCCAGACCCCTGCAACATAACAGGTTTACATCATCCTGGGGTTACTTTTGGTGTGTCTTACATATAGGCCGGTTTTAGGGACCACTACGCCGGTTCTAGGGCCCGCGATCAAGTCCACCATTTTGCGAATTACAAGAAAACTAGTGAATTATTAATAGCCGTTAAAACGTTTACACGTGTTAGTGAAATGTAGAAACTACATGCAGGGAAAATGTTGGCTCACCAACGTTCTTTTGAGGTAAGGTATACTGAATAATACATTTTTACGCCTAAGCGGTATGGCCAGTTAGTCGGGCAGAATCGGCGCGACTAAATTTTACAAGAACGAGCCGATTTTGCCCGATTAACTTCGTCTCGCCCCACTATAAACTCCCCCTGGGTCTCTGAAGATGTAGGCGAGTGTCCCGCTCAGCCATTCGAAAGTTGTCTCGTTTTCACAAATTCTGGTCGTGTTCTATGATGACAGTGTAATACATGACTTTGGCTTCTGTATTTGCTAAATAATTGCGTCGATTCTCTAAACTGACAGCAATTAAGTTTAACCAGAAAAAATGTCAGGAATTATAATAATGTGAACTTCCTGTTTTGATGATCTCGTGACAATCAGTGCTAATTCGCTTTGAGCACTGCATGCTATCACGATCATACAACTTGCACAAGCTGCTCGTCTCGTCTCGTGTGTGTTTGGCCACAGTTTCGTTTCAAAGCGAGTTTTTCGTCACATTGTAAGTTAATAGCTTAAAGTTAATCTTACGATCACTAATGATATGGATATGATAAGTTTCAGTCGGCGTTGAATCTAATTGATTACTACTGCATTTCAGTGTGATCTGTTTGTCATTGAAGAATCGACATTATTCCCTTGATTTACAATCTGTCATTCCGATTTAGGACCCTAATTGTGTCAATTGTCTTTAAGACTGATAAAGTTTGTCAATTGCAGGACTAAATTGCTTGCTGACGGTTTAGCGTGACCACTGAGCAACTTTAAGATCAAGCAACATTTTGGAACATCAACAGTAAGTATAATAATACATGGCTGTGCGCAGATGTGAAATTTCTCTTCTGGTGTTCAATCTCTCGAGTGAGCGAATTATTGTGGCAAACGTTTGAGTAATCGTGACGTCATCGATGTAATTCCCAAGTAAATGAAATCGCGTCTTCATTATTCTCTGAGCTAACTGCAAATACGTTAAACAGAAAAAAATCAGGAATTATAATAATTTGAACTTCCTGTTTTGACTATAGAGAGCAAAATACGGAAACCGCATTTTTCAGTTTCTACATCGACCGCGGGGGGGGAGTACTTCCTGAAATTTTTGGTGGGGGTGTGCGGCCTGCTTCTTGAAACCCTAACCCTATTTCAGACCAAACTTTGTGATTTTCCATACCCTATTTCAGACCTGACCCAAAAATGGATACCCTATTTCAGACCTATAAAATTAGTACACATGTCTAATACATGACTTCAGCTACCCAGGAATGGGTTCCATTTGCGCAAACATTTGAAAAGGGCTTCAAATTCCCCTATGTTAATGGAAAATAACAGTTTCGTCTAAAAGCCAAACCAAATTCCAGACCAGAGTGCACAAAACATACCCTATTTCAGACCAAAATGGTCAAAATATATTCCCTATTTCAGACCAAAACGGCTCAAAAACCATACCCTTTGGGGCGGCACATACCTATATAGCTTATATAAGGGAGTACCCCCCCCCCCCCCGGAACATCGACCCAATCTTCAGCTTTCTTGTTAAAACAATTACATTGCAGATTAACTGGAAGCAATCATTTACTATCATGTAGCTTATTAACAAGTTGAAGTCATCTTACTGAAGCTGTTTCCAAAACGACCAGAAATTAACCGAAATACTGCGAAGAACATTTTTCTACCTAATACCGTCGGCCAAAACGGGTAAAGAACCGTACACCGGCTGGCTGGATGAAACCGCAATATCGCGTTTTAAGTTTGTAAATACAGAAATAGCTTATGAAAAATGGCCCGAAACCACAATAAATGCCCCCTCGTTATACGCAAATGAGATCTCGTGACAATCAGTGCTAATTCGTTGTTACCGCTGCTATCATATAACTTGTACAGCTACTGATGTTATTTCCTTGTTTCGACTTAGGACCCTAATTGTGTCAATTGTTTTTAAGACTGATACAGTTTGTCAATTGCAGGAGCAACATTTCAGTCAACTAAATTGCATGCTGACGGTTAGCGTGACCACTGAGCAACTTCAAGATCAAGCAATATTTTGGAACAGCAGAAGTAAGTAAAGTGATAATACATGGCTGCGCGAAATATGAAATTTATGTTCGTGTTCAACGCGATATCTCACGAGTGCGCGCATTTTTTGTTATTAAGTATTTTTTTTTTTTTTTGAAACAGAACTTCGTGTCGTCCAATTTTGTCTGTAATCATACTCGTGATTAAACAAATCGGACTCCCGCTGCGCGGTCGTCCGATGTTAATCACTCGTATAGACTGCAAAACAGTCGTTATTTTTCCGCTCAATAAGGCGCGAAGCGCCGTAAGCCTGATCCTCGCGCGCGAAGCGCGCCAGCCTCGCGCGCCCGCAGGGCGGGTGAGGCGAGAAAAATAACGACTGCCGGCATTCCATAAAACGAATTCGTTCTGACCAGGGGTTCAAATAATATCGCTGAGGTGTTAAAAATACTTGACAGCTCCAACCACATTTTTTGTTTGTCCAAGTTCGCTCTTCAGTGTTGATGTCAACGAGAGTCTTGAGGATTAATTTTGGTTCTATATTGCCTGAAAAATGTAGGAAGTGTTCTGTTTGAAGAGAAATCGGTCGGATGAATCAAACAACACTGAAGAAACCCGCCTCGCGAAGAGGGAAAAATAATAAGAGTACACGTAGCAAGCGTACAAGTAGCAAGCGTACAAGTAGCAAGAGTACAAGTAGCAAGCGAGTGGAAATAGCTACTTATGGAATCAGTCTATCATTCATTCTTTATTTTTTTCATCTTATGTTAACCTTGGTGTAAAGCAACACAGCATTACCGAGATAATAAACTGAAAGACTGAAAGACTGAAAGCGAGCGCGCCAGACAATGGCAGATTTGTATCGCAATTAAGAACGAATGTCGCTAAGGATGGAGCCAAATTGGAAATGGTCACAATAAAGTTTCCTTCATACTTTGTGTGTAGTTAGTCTTTGGGGTGGAAACATTCATGATGATATTTGTTTCACTTCCTGCACTAACCTAGACTTGGGATCAGGGGGGGAAGTTCATGCCCAAAAATGTATTTTTTGAGGTATTTTTAACCCTGAAAACTGAGATTTTGTTAACTAATTATCTCAAAATGCAAAAGACTGGTTAAAATTCTGCTGACATCCTGGTATAATATCATCCTTCCGCTCCACAAAACTGGCACCGGATTTTCAGTTTGCCCCCTGGGGGCCCCCTGGCCCCGTGTCCTTTGTAAGGGAGGGAACCGCCTTTTTTAAAAACTGAAAATGAGACATCTTTGGCTAAAATAAAATCAAACTGGTATTCATATTTTGATCAAATTTGAAGTTGTAAATGAATATTTCGTCCTTTGTGAATCTTTTGGTACTGAAAAGTCCGCGGGCACTCAATTATTTTTGGCAGAACAAACAATTTACAATTCATACCCACGACAAAATGTTAATTTTCCGTCATTTTTAATACCCACTTTCTGGAAGGTAAATAATGCTATTTGTAGCAAATTACCACTACACTGTTTCTCTATCATCGATAATTTGAAAATATTTCACTTTTACAGCTTACATGTAAGCAACTTCAGAAAAAAAAAATGTTTTGAATAGCACATCCACTGGTGAAACTGTTAATTTATGCAAATAATAACACTCAAGTTTCCGGCAAAAAAAATATAAAACTGAGTTGTGTAGTCAATTAAACCACATAAATAAAACTTACAATAAACAATTGATGTAATGCATACCATTTATTAAGTAGTAACTTCAAGAACCAGTGATCTCAGAGGCCAACGAGGAATCACGCCGAATATTATAATTCGTCGGTGCTTTCGTTAAAGTGCAACTAACCCCAAAAAATTTTATTCGCTTAAATAAATGTACTTGTTATTTGAAACTTAACTGCGAAAGTTTTTTTGGATTTGGTTGAATCCTCGATTTTCTGTGCCCCGGCAAAGTGACCAAAAACGCCGCCATTTTTGTTCACGGCCGCGTTTTTGACTGGGAATGAATTTAGCGGCTAGTGACGTCAACTCAGGAGCCTTTGATCCTTCGCGTCCACTCATTTCCTTCAGGAAGATGCGATACACATTCGAAAAGTGTGTAGAAACGCCTTCCAGGTGCGTTATTGGCCGTTGCAGTAACACCCCAGACTTAGAGAAAGGTATACTATACCATTCTAGAGCGATCGTCGAGAAAATACGAAAAAGACGGTGGATGTAAACTCAAGCGAACGAAGTAAAGTGGGACGGTGAGAGCCATTGCTCAAGAACTCCGTCTAGAATTTGTCCGCGCACTTCTAGCAGGCTGACTTCCAAAGGCTATTTAACCCGGTCGAAGCCAACCCAACTAGCCATCGACCAAATGTTACCGAGAACCTATCTCTACCATCGCTATAGCCAGAAATGTCAGCCCATGAAATTCAGTAGCGCGAGCGTAGAATCCGAGCATTCATCCGTAGTATCGCGCATCTGTAATGGCGTTAACATTTCACCCTCGTGCGAAGCAATTTCAGGAATATTGATGAAAGTCAAAGACGAATTTCTTTCGAAGAATAAAATAGGAAAAATGACAAAAGATTTGAACTCCAAAAGTTTTTCTGAGGCCGGGAAATAAGCAGTGCGATAAACCGTATACTCATCGTAATATCAATGCGGACTACAGAGGGAACAGGTCCACTTCGCTTATCGAGGTTTAAAAAGTGCTATTTATTTGACGGTTTTTACTTCAAAATTAACTTAGTTCACTATGGTGGTTATTTGGAGTAGCAACGACAAAACGTTTGAGGATGTCAAAACTGTAGTGATGTGGCTTGTTTCCTTTCAGCTTGTTTTTTTATGGCTTCAATTTCCAGGCCCGAGCAAGCCGCGCGGAGCAAGCCGATTTTCAATCGATCGAAAAAAGCCGCGAGCGAGAGAAAACTGCGACAGTTACTTGGCTTTTGTAAAAATCAAAACCCTCTAAATGGTGAAAAGCTGGCATTTAACAGAATAACCATTGCTTTACAAAATACATACTCGCTAAAGCAAAAATATAAATGATCATACGGCTCGCGTATATCGATGCATGGGAGTACTATAGGTGACAATAATTGCTTACCATTGACTGACTTCTTCAGTGCTATCTAAGCGGTCCTTTGTGCTTTCTTTTCGACTCTTCGTTCGCTTTGACCTCCTTTTCGCATTTAGTTGTCCATTCCAGGTGACCGGGCAGTTCATCCAAGAAGATATCTTACTCATTGCTGCTTGAAGTATCGATTGCGAATCTATTTGACGTTTACATCTGGTTTGACAAGTATTAGTGATAAGACTAACCAAGAATCCACTCTTTCTTTGCCGTCAAGTCTAGCTTGAATTGCTTCCTCTAGCTTCTTGTCTTCTTCTTCTTCTTCCACCTTTTCGTATTTCTTCAGCCATTCCTCGTCCACATACGGTTCGTCGGCATAAGCGAAAGCCATCCCATCTGTGTGCTTCGATCATCACGGGAAGCTTGCTACCCGTGCATCTTCCACTTCGATCTCAACATTTTTGTGTCATAGTCTTCCGAATTGTAACTAGACTCCGAATTTGAGTCACTAGATGACATATCTAGCTTGAGTTAAAATTCTGTGGCTTTCGAAAATAAACGGCTCGGAAATAACGAAAAGAATATCTACGCTCGAAGGATTCCCAGTCAAATGCTTGTAAACATGATAAATCACACTCCTGCTTTGACGTCACATTGCTCGACCCAGGACTCCCATTTGCGCGGTGGTGAACATGGAAAACCTGACTTTAAACAACTGTAGAAACGCGGGGATTTTATCAATCACGATAATTTTTTCGCAGCCGTGATCGGGGCAATAGATAGATTTTAAAGAGAAAAAAAAAAATTTGGGGGTTAGTTGCACTTTAAGCTTATGTGCCACCGTGTTGAAACTATAGTTCTCATCCGTCGGAAAAGCCCCAAATGGTTTCCTTTTCACTGGAAATATTATCTGGAATTGGCTGCAGCTGCTAACTACCCACAAAATATTACAAGCTCCACCGATCGATGCTGTCGCCGCCTTGTTGCATCACTTCTTGTCAGGCCGTGATGAATGCTTTTTTATGAATGCTTGAAAAGGCAACCTCCTTGTTCTTTTAGAAGTGTCCGATCTCTTGAGGTTCACAATTCTCAGCTACAATCCTGAGTTATAAATTCTTACTGAGCTATATAAATCCTTTTGAAGTATCACTGTTTGGTTGTAAACTCTAAATAAGCCGGGACGGGTCGCCGGGACGATTGTATGTTTATCTTTTTCGGTCAGCGGACACCATAAAATATAAACATACCAAATTAAAGTGTCCCGGCTTGGAGTTTACAATTCAAAAGGATTTATATAGCTCAGTAAGAATTTATAACTCAGGATTTGTAGCTGAGAATTGTGGAGCTCAAGTGATCGGACATTTCTAAAAGAACAAGGAGGTTGCCTTTAAAGCATTCATCACGGCCTGACAAGAAGTGATCCAACATGGCGGCGACAGCAACGATCATGCATATCGGTGAAGCATCCGCCATCGTGAATCTGTTTGTAATATTTTGTGGATAGCTAGCAGCTGCAGCCAATTCCAGATAATATTTCCAGTGAAAAGGAAACCATTTGGGGCTGTTCCGACGGATGAGAACTATAGTTTCAACACGGTGGCACATAACGAAAGCACCGACGAATTATAATATTCGGCGTGATTCCTCGTTGCCCCTGAGATGGTTCTTGAAGTTACTACTTAATAAATGGTATGCAAAAACATCAATTGTTTATTATAAGTTTTATTTGTGTGGTTTAATTTACTACACAACTCAGTTTTATATTTTTTTGGCCGGAAACTTGAGTGTTATTATTTGCATAAATTAACAGTTTCACCAGTGGATATGCTATTCAAAACATTTTTTTTTTCTGAAGCTGCTTATATGTAAGCTGTAAAAGTGATATATTTTCAAATTATCAATGATAGAGAAACAGTGTAGTGATAAGTTGCTACAAATAGAATTATTTAAGCCCCAGAAAGTGGCATTGAAAATGACGGAAAATTAACATTTTGCCGTGGGTATGAATTGTAAATTATTTGTTGTGCCAAAAATAGTTGAGTGCCCGCGAACTTTTCAGTACCAAAAGATTCACAAAGGACGAAATATTCATTTGCAACTTCAAATTTGATCAAAATATGAATACCAGTTTGATTTTATTTTAGCCAAAGATGTCTCATTTTCAGTTTTTAAAAGGCGGTTCCCCCCCTTACAAAGGACAGGGGGCCAGGAGACCCCCAGGGGGCAAACTGAAAATCCGGTGCCAGTTTTGAGGAGTGGAAGGATGATATTATACCAGGATGTCAGCAGAATTTTAACCAGTCTTTTGCATTTTGAGATAATTAGTTAACAAAATCTCAGTTTTCAGGGTTAAAAATACCTCAAAAAATACATTTTTGGGCATGAACTTCCCCCCCTGATCCCAAGTCTAGGTTAGTGCAGGAAGTGAAACAAATATCATCACGAATGTTTTCCACCCCAAAGACTAACTACACACAAAGTATGAAGGAAACTTTATTTTGACCATTTCCAATTTGGCTCCATCCTTAGCGACATTCGTTCTTAATATTTGGACATTTTAAAACTAAATGGATATCCACAGAAAACATACTTGCCGAGCCCCAAAGAATTGGAAAAACGTTTGCAGCCTTTGACCGAGGTTATCAAAGTCGATCTGTCGCTTCAATTTGAAGAAGGAACTATCTTTTCGTTGAGAGTTTGCTTCGCCGTGTGCCCTCTGCTCTGTGTTCGCAAATTTTAAAAGATAAATTAAATAAGAGCAATCAAACTTTTACCATCGCTACTGATCACGACGCCGCAACTTGAGAGGAGGACGGTTTGAGATTGAAACGAAGGAGTAAATATCCCCGGTAAATTTCCGACATCTCCATAAAAGTGCGCGCGTGTATCAACAGAGCTATTGTAGCGCCATCATTATTATTTCCCGAACAGCAGCCATTAAAGGAAGCTTAAGCTCGTCGTTCTCTGACATTAGGCTCCTAGGACAAGGAAAATTTTCTGCCAGATCTTCCCGGAACAGAACGCGTTCCACAACGGAACAGACCCATTTTAGACCCGCCGAAACTTCAGTTGTCGTAAATTATGCAAATTCCACGAAGAGCTCGTTTTACGTGAAATTGACACGGCTTCGAATATCTCTGATGAGGTGCGATGAACATTTTGTTGACAGGTAGCGTCAAAATTCAACCAATGGGAATTTCCCGTTCCTGGAGCAACGGGAAATTCGAACGAATTCGTTGTATGGAAAGCCGACAGTCGTATTTTTCAGCGTCTCTCCCCAGTCCTACTCTCCGTTTTCACACTCGCTCCAGACCTTTCATTCGAAGACCGCGCGCGTATGAATCGTAACGCGAAAAATACGACTGTTTTGCAGTCTATCACTCGTATGATTAGTAATGGTAATTGGACCGAGTGGAGTACAATTCGTATAGGTAATCGCATGGGCCCGAGTGCAATTAGGGATTAATTTCACGAGTATTTTCAAAGTTTTTACAAAATTGCCCGAGTCGCGCAGCGACGAGGGCAATTTGTAAAAACTTTGAAAATACAAGTGAAATTAATCCCTAATTGCACGAGGGAACAATGCGATTACTTGTTTATCACATAAAGGGCAAAATTTTCGTAAACCTTCAGCGTGCGGCTAATAATTCAGCCTGCGGAACGAAAATATTATTTTCTAAAATCACACAGAATCACAGCAAGATCAAGCAAAACCTTTATACGTTCAGAACAGGATAACTTTGACTGTTATGTAAATCTTAAGAGAAAAACGTAAGGCAATCCAAGACAAGCCTGAAACGTAAGCTTTATAGTCACCTGTTTGAATGTTTTGAAGCTTTCCGCTGCATGCGAGCTGCTTGACATGTCCAATCCTACATCGATAAAACCGCAAGTACGACGAGTCCAAACAAACTTGTAGAGGTAACTTCTCCTATTTAATTTGACCTTCTTCTTTCTTTGAACAAACTCTGTGCTATTTACTCTGTCGGGTTGCATGTGATAAAGCCGTATTTAACAGAAGTGAAGCGAATAAGTCAGTTGGCCGCCATGAATGAATTTCCCGACGTCGCAAACTCGCCAAGTCCTCGCTGATGTTTTCTAGTTTTCTACAAATAATCTTTGTTCTGATTTCGAGGAAACCCTGAGATTCAGCTTTCGGAATTTCGTTTCAAGCTATCACCCGGTTTCCATTCCTTTTTTCGTCAAATAACTCAGGAAACTGAAGTCAAAATCCGAAGCGACGTACAAGCGAGCGCTGTGTTTGAAAATTCTGCTCAAAATCCCGCCGTCAAGAAGTGCAGCGCGCTCAGCCAATTAGGAGCGAGGGATTTTGCCGTTCGACCAATCAGGATCAAGTAATCATGCCCTTGATTACCAAAAAGTGCCCTTGATTAAGAAAAAATGCCCTCTGTCTTAGCCAATCAGAATTCAGTAATTATGCCCGCTATGTGATAAAG
>MU827325.1:390006-447610 GCA_029204205.1 Desmophyllum pertusum
TATTGGCATGCCATTGGGCATCGATGGGGGGGAAATATATATTCTGTTTTAAACAGTATCATTTCTTGTCCGATTTCACTTCCATAGAGCGATTTAACACGAGGCAGTCCCGTCGTAAGAGACGCGACCGGGGTGGCAATTTTCGGCGGTAAATGGATATTTCTTTCATTTTCTCCACAGAAGTAGACAACATCATGTTTAAAGTATCACAAATCATATTTTTTGGACTCGTTCTTTTTAAAACTTGCGTTTGTGGCCGTTTGTCCCGAAGCGACCCATAGATTATGCAACATTAGTCGTCTCGGGAACATCGATTTTTCCCTTAAACTCGAAGCACCGTATAATAATGTAGATTTAACACATTGAGCGTAATGTTTTAAGTCGTTTAGTCCATATTAGTAATAAAGTTTTGTATTTTAGCTTTAAATTAACTTGTTCCAGTTCATACATAATTAGTTATGATTTTTTTCGTACACCCACCTATTGGTTGGCCACACAGCCTACCATTGGGCAAAGTGTCTCGATAAAAATACATATTCTCTCACAAGTGGTGAACCTGAATCAAGAAATCACATTTCACCACATATTTTATCAGACGCCCAGGTGTTCGGTTCTACAAATAACTGCAGTTACATTTGTGGGGCACTCGGCATATAATATTAGAAAATCTTTGCATCAATTTCACAATATAATGACCAAATTTCATCTAATCATTCGGTCATAAAAGGCTGGTTCTATTTTTCTTAGAATTTGCCTATAAAAACATGTCAGAACCTACAACAGATTAAAAAAAGGCCCGATATGACAGTTCTGAACGAAAAACATTTGTAAAACTAACCTGAATTATGTACAAAGTCTTTCCAACGTTAACTGGACACGATATTTCCACACCGTGGGGTCGATGTCACGCAACACCAGAGCGAATCATCACGGTATCATGATCTCGAATGATCGCGCAAGAACATTAAATGTTCGCCCATTTAATTTATCAACAGTAGCCAAATGGTATTTCATGCGAGAGAACAGCGTTTAGTTCAGGAAAAATATGCCATATTATCCGTAGTTTTAGGTGCAGTTTTTGCTTTGTAATTCAGTGGTTATAATTCCACTTCGTAGGTGAATTGCAGTCTTGCTTGAAATGACTGAAATAATAACCGTTTCAGAGTAAACAAAGACCTTCGTAAATCCTTGTAATGTCCTGAAAAAGCTGAGCAATCAACCAGATACTGCACGAAGGCTAGAATGTTGTCCTCTGAATCGGGCTTTCATCGTCACGATACAAACTGAAAATTGAAGGTTACAAAGGATCGCCTGATTCGGATGACCGCTGACCTTTTAGCATGACTTGAGCGTGACAATGCACAATCCAAGAGATCCCCTCACAGGCTCAAGAAAGTCAAGCATCCAGTGCGAATTGACATGCTAAAGATGGCGCATTTTGTTGAGTTTGTAAATCGCCCATACTTTTATTAAGTCGTTGCTTACGGTAACAGAGTCCTGAAACTACTAAATAGTGGAGAAACAATAGACACGCCAGGCGCAGTGCGTACTGTAACAAGATCATGATCAGGGCGGTCAGGATCTGCATCAGGATCAGGATCAGGTGTAGGTCAGTACTACAGTTCTGTCACAAGGAGAAGTGTTGAGCCATTATTTGAGTCAAGTTAACCGTATTTAAGATAGCGGCAGGAGCACTGGCAGGAGCATGCTCCTGCGTTAGCTTGTGAATAGGCTTTGCGGTGGGGATGGCCTTCCTTCTCTCCTCAGTTTCGCCCAACCCACCGCGGAGCCTATTCATAGCTTATACTGTCGTCCAAAATTTACTCAACTGTCTGAAAACCTGAAGCTCCGTCCGCGGCAGTGTTATCCAGATCTTGGACAGATATGCGTTGTAATGCCTCTCTCATTTCCAGTATCTTAAAAATAATGTTGACTCTTCAGAGGCGGATCCAGGACCATCCAGGGGAGGGGTTTGAGCAGCATTTCTATTTTTTAATTTGTGTGACTCTTCATGGTCTCTCCCTTTAGTCCAGCTGTTATCGACCAAAAAAATGCTGAATTGTTCAAATTGGTGATAAAAGCATGAAACTTTCACACATCACTAATTGACCCGAAGGGGAATATTTCCTGATATAGGGCCAAGTCAAGTTAAGCCCTGGGGCCGAGAACTGCGCATGTCAGAAATCTGCCAGCATGGAAACGAGGCTGAAACCCAAAACAACCTCAAACAGTAGCTGTATGGACTTTTTATGGAATAAAAAAGTTTCAATATGATTCCTCGACCAGTTTACTATGTGTTCATGGTATTTTTGGGGCCTGCATGTGGTCATGTGACCACTTTTTAAGGATATTCATAGCGAGGCTTGGGTACCCTCTTTGGTGGAATTTTGAATACAAGCTGTAATTATCCCGAAATGGATTTTTTATATTGTTATGGTGGTTTAAAAAGGTTTTCAGAGTTTTCTACTGCACTGTTGTTTTCAATGAGCCGTTGGTTTCTGAGCGATTCTGAGCAGTTTATATTTACACTGGGGTCCAGGTCCCCCACGGTTTTCAAGATGGCAGCGTCTATGTTGTTCTTGCAGTTGTTCAAGGTATGTAATAAATGTTTTAAAAATAGCAAATAAGGATTGATTTGGGGGGATTCTTTCAATAAGAATTGTTTCTAATATGTTATTCGAAGTTCCTAGCATATATATCTGACAAGTAAATGTGGTTTAAGCCAAATTGTAATGTGTAAAGTTTTCGAACGGTAAACTAAGCTAACTTGAAGATTATATTTTCAGTTGACCATGGGACTGGAAACTTTGCATAATATGCCAGAAATCCAAAAAAAAAGTCTTCAATGCCTGGCTCGATCCAAACGAAAAGACTCTGGGGCTGGATATTTTTCTTTCATCCTGCATGCTGTGGAATTTAAGAAGTTAGGTATTGCCGTGACACAAGTTGACGTAGAGATCCCGGGAGTAGAACAGACTTTGACTAATAACAATGCATCTTGGCATAAATCATGCAGAGATCTCTTTAATAATACGAAGCTTGAGCGTGCAAAGAAAGAAAATTAGCGGAAAGTGATGAAGACGAAAATATTGTCAATGAAGAACCTTCCAGATCAAGTCCTGTCAAGTCAAGGCGATCTTCGATAAACGGTCGTTTCTATCCGAAAAACCTACAATGTTTTTTCTGTGAAAAGTACGATAGCACAGATAACTTACATTGTGCTTCAACCTATGAGGTAGACCAAAAAGTTCGAGAATGTGCCATGCTTTTGAATGATAGAAGTCTAATTGCTAAACTCTCTGCTGGTAGTGATTTGATCGCTATTGAGGCGAAATACCATGTCAATTGTTTGGTAAGCCTATATAACAGAACAAGGCCGTTCAGGAAAGAATGCTCCAAATCTAGGCGATGAGATACCTGTAGATCTTGAGGAGCTTGCGTTCGGCAGAGCTGATAGCTTACATCGAGGACATTCTAGAAGTAGAAACAGCTGTCCTTACATTATCGGAGCTAGTGCAATTCTACCAATGTAAGCTCAAGGAACTTGAAGCAGACTGTGGAAAGGTTAACTCTACGCGATTGAAAGAGAGAGTGCTAACGGAATTTCCTGATCTAACTGCACAATGCGGAAGGTCGTGAAACCCATTTGGTATCGAGGCACGTAATAGGAGGTATTCTGACAGAAGTGAAAAACAGGGATTCAGATGCGTGTTGCCTTGCGAGGGCGGCACATATCGCGAGGAAGGACATACTCAATGTGAAGAACTCGTTTAACGGAACATTTCCAGCAGAATGCCAGAAACACTCTATCCCAGCATCTTTGCTTACGTTAATTGGCATGCTGATAAAAGGCCCCTCCACCAAGTCTGACCCATCAGATAGCCAGGCATGTATTTCCATCACACAGTTAGTTGTATTCAACAGTATTTCAAGGTCTCGCAATCGGCCAGATGCCACTGGTAGTACGCACCATATCAGATCACGGGAGTGCCCACTACCTATATATACAGCCTTGAAAATACACGGAACTACAAGAGACAGGTCTCTCGTCGACGCCTTTTACAGCCTTGGCTTGTGTATATCATATGATCGCCTGCTCACTGTATCTACAGAAATCACCAACAGTGTTCTTGATAGGTAAATACGCCATTAAATGTTATTGTGTCCTGTATTGTGTCGATGCCTTCATAGATCACCACCAAAATCCATTACCAGCTGACAATAAAAAGGCCATTTATTATCATACACTGTATGTATCATAGACTGTATACACTGTATTCTGTACTATCCACTGTATTCTGTACTATCCACTGTATTATCCACGGACAGATATTGTAAATTATTCGAAATTATCAATGTCTCAGCTGATGCCATTCGAATTGGCTTCGAAAACACTTACATGGACATTGATCAATTCGGATATCATCAAAACCTCATTCTATAATTGTTTATCATTAAAATCATTATTGGTTATTGTCGCACTTAATTGTAGGTATGAGCGTGAAGGCGTCGTATGCCCATCCCAGTTGAGAAGAGGGTTATTTACCACCTCGGCTGTCGATAACATCGACCATAACACGAGTGCTACAACCTCTCAGACATCCTTCCACGGAACAGCCATTTCACTAGTGCAGCACCCGTCTACTATCAACAAAGGAATCCCAAGAGCCACAGACACGTTCGACCCCACTACTTCTTCTACCACCAAGACCATATCTCACCTTCCATCGAGTTACAGTGAAGTTCCTCCCATGACGAAACTCAACAGCGACTTACATGCTCCACTTGTTTCCGAGCAGTCCCTCGCGTGCCCTGCCCTTCATGAGGCAAGTTTGATAGACGAGGAGAAGGAATGGCTTACAAGCACACAGAAGCTCATCTCCCAAAGACAAACTTGACCCCAAAGATTGGGTGTCATGGGCAGCGTACAAAGCTTCACAATCTGTGCTGTCTAGCTATCAGCCAGCAATAATCACCCTCCTGCCGATGTTTATTGAGAATGCAACATTCTATGGCTATGATAGCACATAGCATGCGAGTTATCAAGGCTGCTGTGGAACATGTTAACCCCTCCCAAGCTCCAGTCATTGCTCTTGACCAGCCCTTGTTTGCCCTAGCCAAGCAAATACAGTGGACACTACCTGAGTTCAGCGAGGATAAATTTGTAGTCATGATGGGGGGACTCCATATCGAGATGGCTTCCTTCAAAATGCTTGGAAAGTGGCTAAGTGGTAGTGGGTGGCCAGAGGTGATGTGCAATGCAGGGGTTGCAACGCAAGGGGTTGCAGAATCCTTTCTGTTTGCAAGCCATGTGGCCCGCACAAGGCGAGCACATCAGGTGACAGCCGCAAGTCTGTACATCCTAATGGATAAAGCGTACAGTGATTACAAGTCGTCCTTACTAGAGGAGAGCGAGCACAGCAATATCCTGTCATTTGACGATTGGAAAGATGCAAGAGCAAAGTCACCGCATTTCCATTATTGGGCGTTAGTCCTTGACCTCGAGCTTATCTGCCTTCGGCTCGTGAGAGCGTTCAGAGAAGCAGACTTCACACGTTATGTTGATACGATCCGGAAGATTCTGCCCTGGATGTTTGCCATGGACCATCCCAATTATGCCAGGTGGCTCTCGGTTCATTATCGGGATATGTGTCTCCTTCCGTCGAAGCATCCAGACATATACAACCACTTCTGCGACGGTGCATTTGTTGTACACAAGACCACCAGAGTATTCTCATCCATAGCGTTAGATCACGCCCACGAGCAAGTGAATGCTGAGGTGAAAGGTGAAGGAGGCGCCGTCGGTCTCACCGAACATCCAGCAGCTCTAAGAAGATGGATGGTGGCTGGCCCGGAGATATCCAGAATGATTCACGAGTTCGGAAGGAAGCATGTCCTCAGCAGAGCAACGAGACCACCATGAACAGAAGCCAGGTGTGCAATCAGCTTTTCTACCGTGACGTCGTCAACACTGTGGTCGTGCCTCGAAGAATTTGGTTAATCCCTTTCTAGATGAAAGCGAGAACCTAATGGCGATCCATACAAAGGACATCATGGGCGATCAGGTTGTTAAAACTGTCAGGAACGCGAGCAAGATTGGAGAGGAGCAGTTTAGGTCGTTCTTCAAGGGAAGATTCATTGATGGAAAGCCAGTTACAGACACTCTTAAGAAGAACAACCTCCCTACTGTGAGTACTCCAATCAAGAAGGCAGTTTCAAAGGACAAGGCCAAGGTCAAAGTCTTGAAGGAGGACTGGTACTTGTTCTCACGGCTTTACATAGCCCGCCAAAACCGCGATGGAAACTTGGAGGACTTCTTTACATATGAGAATCAGCCATGGCCGCCATCCCTCTCAGAACTCGGTCAACTTGAGGAGGAGTGAAAGCAGACCTGTTGAAGTGCTTACCGTACACTACACCACAGAGTCCCGCGCAGCCAGCAGTAGACGCCGTCATTTTGGATGGTGCGGTGATCGTGCAGATGCTGGAGCCACGTACGGCTCGCACATTCGACGAATACTCCACAAACAGTCTTCGCACCTTACGTCTTGAAGCACCTCGAGACTGCTAAACGAGTGGATCTTGTGTGGGATGTTTATCAGGATGATTCGCTGAAGAAATCTCTTCGAGAAAAGAGAGGTGCTGGGCAGCGACGAAAAGTGGTAGACTCTACAAGAATCCCGCGCGACTGGAAAGGTTTCTTAAGAGTAGATGAGAACAAAGAAGAACTGTTCAAGCTTCTCGCAACAAAGGTACGTTTGACAAAAAAGGCAAAATTGAACAGCTTATGGATTGAAATGTTACATTACATTCATGTTTTGATTGCATTCTAGGTTGTTTCACTGGCAGTTCCTGATGGTAAAGAGATCTACTCTACTCATGGTGAAAACGTGCTGTCGCTCTTCCAACAGAACAGATATAGATGTCCTCGCGCCATGCAACCACGAAGAGGCAGATACCCGTATTATGGTACATGCTAATGATGCATCTATCGTGTGGATATCGACGCATTAAGATCAGAAGCAACTAAAAACATCAACAACGAAAAAGGACACTGATGTGGTAGTTTCTAGGCGGTGTCCATTGTCAGCGCCCTTCCCATCGATGAGGATGTGGATAACGCACGGAGCCGGGAAGTAATGTCGCAGAATATCCCAGTACATGCTATTGCCAGCGTCCTTGGGTGCGGCATAAGTCATCAGCCATGCCATTGTTCGCACGCACATCACTGGTTTGGCGATACAGTGTCATACTTCCAGAGGACGTGGTAAAAAGACTGCCTGCGGAATGTATGGGGCGTTTTCCGCGGAGCTGACAACAGTGCTGAGTGCCCTAAAGACATCACCCGAAGACATCGCAGTAAGAATCGTCCATGGCTGCTTCTGAGAAAAGGTTTTGTTGTCCTTTCTTTACGATCGTCACAAGGCATCCTGACGAGCGTTTAATGAAGCAAGGCAACAGCCTTTTTGTTGGGGGGCGTTTTTTTTTTTTTTTTGTTTTTTTTTGGGTTTTTTTTTTTTCTCGAAGAGATCAAAGAAGAGCTTTGACAGCGACCCCGGCCCTACTTCGAGCAGCACTTGAATCAACATGTCAGGCGAGCAGTGCTTCAAGGAGGGGGACATGTATGGGGTCAAACCCTTCTACTGGCACAGCAAGTGCCTCCCCACGCCGAACTTCCCTCAAACTGGGGCTGGCAGCCTCCAAGGTCGCCACTGGTACTCCGTATTGGACTCAAATTTCATTATCATTCGGTCAATAAAGGCTGGTTTCATTTTCTTAAATTTGTCTTTAAAAACATTTCAGACCTACAACAGATTAAAAAAAGGCCCATATTACAGTTCTGAACGAAAAAGATTTGTAAAACTAACCTGAATTATGACCTTTTAGCATGACTCGCGCGTGACATAAAAAAAAGGATGCATTTCATAGTTTGAGTGATAACGTGAACACTCAAATTTTGAGCTTGTGGGCATACAGGTTTCCAATTGACATCCTGAAGAAAATCAATGAGCCATACGACAAACTCTCATCTTGGCAGATCAAGCGTGCAAGAGCTCACGCAATGCACAATCCAAGAGATCCCCTCACAGGGTCAAGGAAGTCAAGCATCCAGTGCGAATTGACATGCTAAAAGTGGCGCATTTTGTTGAGTTTGTAAATCGCCCATACTTTTATTAAGTCGTTGCTTACGGTCCTGAAACTACTAAATAGTGGAGAAACAATAGAAACGCTAGACGCAGTGCGTACTGTAACAAGATTCATGATCAGGTCAGGATCAGGATCAGGTGTAGGTCAGGATCAGGTGTAGGTCAGTACTAGAGTTCTGTCACGAGGAGAAGTTTGAGCCATTATTTGAGTCAGTTAACCTTATTTAAGATAGTGGCAGGAGCATTGGCAGGAGCATGCTCCTGCGTTAGCTTGTGAATAGGCTTCGTGGTGGGTATGGCTTTCCTTCTCTCCCCAGTTTCGCCCGGCCCACCGCGGAGCCTATTCATAGCTTATACTGTCGTCCAAAATTCATAAAAATAATAGAATAAAATTGTTTTATATGTAGTTGTTTCACTTCCACCAATTGACTGAAACGTATTTCGAGTCTCAGGAATGCTGGAAATTGCGTTTTAGAGGTAAAATCGGAAACTTTTTCCGGGGAAGCATACACCTCGACCCCCCTAGAAGCTCACGTCTTGATAAAAGTATGGGCGATTTACAAACTCAACAAAATTCGCCACTTTTAGCATGTCAATTCGCACTGGATGCTTGACTTCCTTGACCCTGTGAGGGGATCTCTTGGATTGTGCATTGCGTGAGCTCTTGCATGCACGCTTGATCTGCCAAGATGAGAGTTTTTTCGTATGGTTCATTAATTTTCTTCAGGATGTCAATTGGAAACCTGTAGGCCTACAAGCTCAAAATTTGAGTGTTCACGTTATCACTCAAACTATGAAATGCATTCTTTTTTTTATGTCACGCGCGAGTCATGCTAAAAGGTCAGCGGTCATCCGAATCAGGCGATCCTTTGTAACCTTCAATTTCAGCTTGTATCGTGACGATGAAGACAACAGTCTAGCCTTTGTGCAGTATCTGGTTGATTGCTCAGCTTTTTCAGGACATTTCAAGGATTTACAAAGGACTTTGTTTACTCTGAAACGGTTATTATTTCAGTCATTTCAAGCAAGACTGCAATGAGCATACGATAAGCGGATTATAACCACTGGATTACAAAGCAAAAACTGCACCTAAAACTACGGATAATATGGCATATTTTTCCCGCACTAAACGCTGTTCTCTCGCATGAAATACCATTTGGTTGCTGTTGATAAATGGGCGAACATTTAATGTTCTTCGGCGATCATTCGAGATCATGTTACCATGATGATTCGCCCTTGTGTTGCGTGACATCGACCCCACGGTGGGGAAAAATGGTGTCCAGTTGGAAGACTGTACATAATTCAGGTTAGTTTTACAAATGTTTTTCGTTCAGAACTGTAATATGGGCCTTTTTTTAATCTGTTGTAGGTCTGAAATGTTTTTAAAGACAAATTTAAGAAAATGAAACCAGCCTTTAATGACCGAATGATAATGAAATTTGTCATTTTTGTGAAATTGGTGCAAGATTTTCTAGTATTATATGACGAGTGCCCACAAATGTTATTGCAGTTATTTGTAGACCAGACCTTGGTCTGATAAAATATTGGTGAATTGATTTCTGATCAGGTCCCACTTTTGAGAAATTATGTATTTTTATCGAGACACTTTGCCAATGGCGGCTGTGGCACCAATAGGTGGGTGTACGAAAAAAATCATAACTAATTTTGTAAGAACTGGAACAAGTTAATTTAACGCTTAAAACAAAGTTTATTACTAATATGACTAACGACGTAAACATTAGCTCACTGTGTTAATTCTACATTATTATACGGTGCTTCGAGTTTCAGGTAAAAATCGATGTTCCGAACGACTAATTTGCATAATCTATGGTCGCTTCGGGACAAACGGCCAAACGCAAGTTTTAAAAAGAACGAAGCCAAACTAATATGATTTTTGTACTTTAAACATGATGTTCTACTTCTGTGGAGAAAATGAAAGAAATCCATTTACCGCCGAAAATTGACCGGTCGGTTCTTACGCGGACTGCCTCTTAAATGCCGCTTCCTGATTGGGCAGAAAAACCTTTGTATTATTCTGCCCAATCGGCGAGCAGATTGGTCTGCGGTCCGTTTCGTGTGTTCTAACACGAAGCCTAAGAAGGCTGTAGTTCGATCGCCATATTTGTCTTGTTCGTTCATCAAGATGATTTTGCTCGGGAAGGAAAGTTTCAGTTACAGCTTGTCTCAAGGCCGAAAAAGTAGGAAAATCGATTGTCATGTCCGCAAGGAAACCGTCGGAAAATCCACACTTTGGATCGATCGCAGGTATCGTAATACTAGCTTGCTTTAAAAAATATGCGAGTGCTAGTTTAATATGCGACTCGCCGATCTGATGTTTACACTCTCGTTCTTTCATGGAAACATGGCGCTCCTGTAACCGAAACTTTCCCTAGCCTGAGTAATTATTTCAGGCACGGGCCAGACAGGCCCGCGACAACAGAAGGAATCCAGCGCTTCAGAGAACCATTGAATGGAATGAAAAAATTGCTTACTGTGGCTTACTGCAAGATTAATTATTAGTAAAACAAAAAAACTCGCAGCACAAATGGTCCTGCTATCCAAAGAATTAAGGCTACAATTAAAGTCACCGTAGATACATGTCAATAAAGAATTCAGGGCAATTTAATACAGTAATCAAAGCCATCAAAAATACATGCAAATAAAAATTGTTATTTCTTATTGGAATCAAGTCTCTTACATGTACACTATATTATGAATTATGTCTCTAATTTATCGTGTGAATTGTCTCCAATATATCGTGTGATTAATATAAAAAATAAATTGTTAACTCCATATTATATTTCGATAACCATTGAAATAGGTATTAGATTTGGCACATGTAAAATGTGACGTTTAAACCAGGCCTTAGTGTTTTGGTGTGGCCATGCCACCTTTTTATTAAAGTTTTGGCCAAAAAAATTAGACTAACTTTTAATAGCTATCAACATGTATCAAGTTAGGGGGTGATTACATGGCGAATTTCAGCCCGGGCTGAAATTTCAGCCCGGTTAGGGGGCTGGAATTTTGTTGCGATTACATGACGAATTTCAGCCCGGGCACCAAATTTGAAATTGCGCGGGAAGAGTCATCAGAGAATGAGGGGCGATTTGAATAACCGGCAACTTATTTACATATCGGCCTAATGTTTGAAGTACAAAGCTGTTGTTGTATTCCATTTTCGATTTGAAATTCGTGACACATCGAATAAGATTTTCGATTTTATCTCCCTTGTTCCACTGGAACCTTTTTTCCATCTTGTTTAAAAACACAGGAGCGATTTTACAATACCTGGCAACTTATTATTTACATACCGGCTGCATGTGTATATAAAAACAAAAGGACCATTCTTATTCAATGACATGCAAATATGTTGCTGGGCATTCTATTTTCCCGGGTATCCAATCGATGGAAATCGATGATCGGAAAACTAATCGATCAATCGATATCAATCGATAAAATTAGTTAATTGATATCGATTGGTATCGGTCAATCGATGATCAATCGATAACCACACAAAAACCGCTCATCGATTGGCAAAACACTCCGATCAGCAACCTCGAATGAGGTTTGTCTGATTAGTTTGAGAAGGCCCTGGGGACGAGGTTGGCAAAACAAGTCGGGCCCAGTCTTCTCAACGCAAAGAATATACCCTGCTGCACGTGCACTCAAATTACTACTTGGCCGTCACTGTCATTCTCGTGTCATTATATCGACTAACGAGGTCCGGGAAGAAGTTCAACTATCTATAAGGTGTATCGTTTTGAGGTAAACGTCGGCGAGCTCTTTACTGCTAGTACGAAAGAGGGGAGAACGCGGAAACACGTTTAAAGTTGTTAACCATCTTGAACATCTCGGTCATCCGCAGTCCGAGTTTGTGGATCCTCTCTGACCAACTATCAGCCGATAGAAACCTCGAGCTTGCCATCTAATTGTTAAATCGTAAGAGAAAGTAGAGAGAGAAGGAAATAAGTCTTGTTCTCCTGTTTAACGTTCAAAGCATTACAATAAAATGTGTTAACAATTAACGCGTGCAAAGATCATTAGATGTGATGTGAAACGTGACAAAATTTGCAACCAATCGATACCAATCGATATCATCGATTGTTATTGGAAATCGATACCAATCGATAACCACACAAATCTTCATCATCGATTGGTCATCGATTATCAATATCAATCGATTAATTGATATCGATTGGTATCGATTGATATCGATTGTCATCGATCATCGATTTCATCGATTGGATACCCCGGGTATTTTACAATCACTGCGCATGGCCAAGATCACTTTTCAGCCCGGGCTGAAACAATCTCGTCCCCAGAGCCAGCGCGTTTCGGTCAGCGGTGACCGAACGCCCAACGGCTCTGGGCGATTCAAAAACCGGAACCAAGGATCCTTGGTTCCGGTCTGCTTGTGCGCGTGCGCGATCTCATTCCCAGCGGCCGCGATCCTTTTGGTCAGCATGAATAAATGTGTTCTGAATATGCGTAGAGAGAGTAACCGCTGTAACTGATTGTGGCTCACTTGTTTATAATGGCGGCAGCTTCTGCAGTTGATGTTACATCGATCGGGTATTTAGACCTCAAATCTTTGTCAAGAATCCTTTGTTACGGATTGAGAACTATTAAGACAACAACACGTTACGTCTACCAAAGCTCGATGAGGTATTCAATTTTCTAATTGACAAGAATATGCTGTTTTTGCTGTCTTTATACTCGATACAGATCAATTCAATGAATGATGCGTTCGCGTTTGATTTTTCCATACCGAATGCGAGCCAGCAGAAAGTTCTGGAATACATCGTGAAAGTTACCAGCCTGAAGGATACCCACGATTTTAGGCGAAAATTAAGTAGATGGGCTTTTAGTTTTGGTTAAATAATTTTCGTCGTGAGTAGCCAAGGCTACCTCTGCTTGTTTGTGAAGAGTAAAGAGTTGCATGTATGTAGTACATGTAAAATTATTTAGAAATCTAAAAGGCAAAACTTCTATTAATTGCATTTTTACTGTAATTCTTCGTCAGATATAGTTTATAATTTATTTTCATTTAATTTTGTAAGTTCATTTGTGTATTGTCACTGCTAAGCATGAAGAAATCATGAAAGATTTGATACGAATTCTAGCCAGTAAATGTGCTAGCAAAATAATTGTTGTTGTTAAACCAAAACTTATTACAAATATATATAATAATTAGTCTTGCCTGACAATAAATATATTTCATTTGAGTCATCAAGTGTGAACTATGTCAGTTTGTATATGCAACATGAGTACACAATGTATGTTGTCATATGAAAATCGTTCGATGAAATCAGAAGTTGACAGCCAAATGGCCGAGTCAAATCAGGTAGTCGCAGAAAAATTTCAATTCACTTGAAGCATGGTTTCTATTTGAACAGATAATTGTGACAGGAGGAAGATAAAATGGACGAAATCTGTGTGTACAGAATGTCGCCTGTTTTATCTTCCTCCTGCCCCAATTATTTGCCCTGGGTTTCCAAACTAGGGTTGTCATTGGTAGATCCAGGCTTGCATGCACATATACATCTATATACCATCTTCCTTTCTTTATTACATTTACATAGTTGAGTTGCAAATCCTATAAAGGACAGTCCACAAGTCGATATACTTAGGTTATAGTATATGCTTGGGTATACAAGGTGGATGCACAGACTTTAAAATTATTTGACTGAAACACTGGTAGAGATAGGCACGTTTGTGACCAAGAACACAACACAAGGACACTTGCCAGACTTGAATCTGGATGTTTGGATCCAAAGATCAAAACATTTATCATTAGGCACGACTGTGCCTAGCCTTCTGCCATAAAATTATCCATAGTAGATGAAATTCTTGAGAATAATACATGTATCAGTAGCCTCTCTGGCTATAGACCCTCAGGGCTGAGCAGAGAGATATGCTGGGAAAACAGGGTGATTGAATGTAATTTTTGTCTGAGATTGTTCCATGAAATCATTTCAATAATAGTCTTGCTGTATTTTAGTGAGGTGTAGGGTGAGACAAATTACAAAATATGTCAAGTAAAAATGTACAGCAATTCTACAAACTAAAAGAGATTTATTATCCAACATTTTTCAGTTTTTCTTTCTTGAAAACCAGACTTTGAACTGTGTTTTGCATTGTGCAGTCAGGACTACAACCAACCTGTTTATAATATTGGTTTTCCACAATAAAAATCTTTTTTGGGATATTTAACTTGTTTTGTGTAGGGACAGGCTCCCATATAAGAGTGACAGGCCAGGGATACTTGTTGTCAGAAATTTTGGGAAATACCCCTGAAATGTACCATAATCCGTTTGTGGGGCTCAAGTTTATTTTTACCCCTAAAAGCCAATTTAGACTGTTTTATTGATGAGTGATACAGTCCAACCAAGGGCCACATGCCAGAAAAAAATATATATAATAAAATTAATTAATTAAATTAATAATAATAATAATTTTCAAGTTCTGTTTATTTGGGGTTTTACTTTGAAAACACATCCTAAGATAATATCATAATATGTAACAAAACATGATTTTCAACCCCACTCACTTTAACCCACGTACTGCTGTATAAACTCTGTATAAGGGAAATCCACGTGTAAACTGAAGGGTATTTAAAATACAATCGCAACCACGTATTTCATACGAAAACGCCGGTCCAACATTCATCTACATACTGCTAGCTAGTGTGTACATGTACAGTCCTTTCGATATAGCCTGCAGTTTCCGAGTAAATAATCCCGGCGGAACTGCGATCACCAACTGAGATGATTCAGCTGTCGGCAGTACAAGTGTTTACCACAAGCTGTTGACTTGTTTTCTCTTTGTTACTTGATAATTTACAAAGGTGAGTTTTGTGTGATCGACTCACCGGCCGACTCGCCACTGAAAGAGGTCACGGACGTGATTTTCACACCGGTAACCTTCTTCAAATCTGCAACGGTATATTCTCCAACTGATTTTCCAACCAAAACATCCATCGGATGGTTTTGGATTTCCACATTCTCCTTGTAAATTCCAGAGACGACTACTGCCTACGTCCGCCATCTTTGATTTTGGGTTCACTTCCGATTCAAATCCATTGTGTTTCAACAGCCAATCAAAAAATTCAAATAAATTCAAGCGCCCAGAATATTCCAGAGTTCGTGATTCCTTGGTGCTGCCCAAAAGGATCGCGGCCTCTGGGAACGAGATTGGGGCTGAAAATTCCATTCCGATTACATGGCTTTTTTTTAGCCCGTTTGGCCGGGCTGAAAATTCCAGCCCGGTTTCTCAAACCGGGCTGAAACCTTGTCCATGTAATCGCTAACTTCATTTCAAGAGGATTTGTTTCGGAAGCCGGGCTGAAATCTCAGCCCCCCTAACCGGGCTGGAATTTCAGCCCGGGCTGAAATTCGCCATGTAATCACCCCCTTAGAGTGAAAATAAGTCTAACTATTACATGTAGGACTTCCTCTGTAATCAAATTATTTTCATTCTTTTTCAAAACATATTATTTTTCTTAGACTGTAAATCTGTAATACTGAAAACCTGTACATCTCGTCTTCATATCAGTTAGAGAAAACAGGCAACATGTGTTTTGTGAAAGGAAAAAAAATAGCAAAATATATTATTGTCCTTATAATCCCTCATGAAAAACAACTCACCCGCATCCCCTTCCCCTCCCATTGTTTACACGAGGCAATCAATCTGAAGGTACATTAAACAATTGTGATTGTCGGCAGCCTATGCTCCACCGCAGAGTAAACAGGCTTAAGTAAGTAAGTAAATAGAATAATCATGAGACAGCTGTATATTTTTTATTTTCTCAGATTACATTTTACTCTTTAATATACAGTCAGATGTTTCTTGCAACATATTATTGAGTACTAATGATATCCTACATGTATTACCATATGTTAAGTTTATGGGGCATTGTACATGTATGAGATCATCAGTTGTCACTTGATTCTTTCTAGGGAGGGATGAGGTGAGTAGTTTGAGTGCACTTCCCGCTCTCTCCTCACGCTTCGTGCTCAACTCTCCTCATCCCTCCCTTTTCTAGATTACCCCTTCCTTCCTCTCTCTCTATCCCCCTCCATTAAAAAAATATTTTACAAAATTAAATTACCTAAACATCAATAAAAATGTCTTCCCATCATTAAATAACATAACATAATTTTTTTAATGGTATTGTCTCTACCATGTTTAATGTCTTGGCTTGGAAGAACAAAAGCTGGCAATCATATCTTGACTAAACTACATATATTAGGCAATCGTATAGGAGACAGTCACTTGGTAAAGGTCATACAAGAAACAGCCATTCAAAAGGGGGTACTCAAGAAATTATATCAGACAGTTAGTTTTATATATTGTATACATGTAAAATGTAGAATTAAATATTATATGGGATGATCATGGAAAACCATAAAATAATAACAGAGGTATATGGGGTCAATAATTGACAGATATATAATAGTAGTTGATATACAAACAATTATTGTTCGCTTATTGTTTGTATCAACTACTATTATATCTGTATTGTTCTTCTAACATTCTCCCCTCCACCCCTCTTTCTCTCTCTTTCTACCCCCATTCCCACTAAAAATATATTTTCTTAAATAAAAATACTATCACATCATCAAAATAAATAACACTGAACGAAGTATGCCTTTCCATGTTTTAATGTTTTTAAAATACTAAAGATAAAAATTCTTCTATTTTCTCATCTTTGAAGAAGAAAAATAATTACTCAGGCTAGGGAAAGTTACGTTACGTTACGTTTCCATGAAAGAACGAGAGTGTAAACATCAGATCGGCGAGTCGCATATTAAACTAGCACTCGCATATTTTTTCGGCGGGTCTAATATGCTGGTAACTGGGAACTGGTAACTGGGAACTGGGAACTGGTAACTGGGAACTGGTAACTGGGAACTGGGAACTGGGAACTGGGAACTGGGAACTGGGAACTGGGAACTGGTAACTGGTAACTGGTAACTGGGAACTGGGAACTGGTAACTGGGAACTGGGAACTGGGAACTGGTAACTGGTAACTGGGAACTGGTAACTGGGAACTTGGAACTGGGAACTGGGAACTGGGAACTGGGAACTGGTAGCTGGGAACTGGGAACTTTTTTTATATTTACCCTCCTGGTGATCATGAATGAAACCTGACAACGAAATACACATAAATAATAATTTGACAACTGTGAATCTCGGTGAATCTGCATCTTACAAGTCGCTTTATTTCTTTACACTTCTCCGTTATTGGCAAAAATTACCGTTGGCCGTAATCCCCCGGGCAATTGACTACGTGCCGTGCCCATGGAAATATAAAGCGCCCGGAGACTGGAGAGAGAAAAAGCAAGCGAGCCTTTGTGCAGCCGAATGGAATCCTCAAGCTACAAGGTAAGAATAATTCGAGATCGCTTGCTGTAACTTGTCCATTTTGTCACCATTTAAGCCATATCTTTTCTCATAAGAATCGTCAATTCGATGGTGCATGCTGTTGTCGTGCAGAAAACTTGACTGTGATAAATGTTGTAAACCGCTTATCGAAAGCATGGTAGAATTCATCCGGCATGTCTTTGATGTGTAGAGTTATTGATTTACCGTGGACTTAAGCTCGTTGAACTTTTATGAGCGTTGTATTTCTTTCAGTGGGTTTCCATCAATCCCTGGGGAGTGCGGCCCGATTGGGGATTTCGTCTATTAAATGACCAATTTTGCAAAAATTGGATACATGTTTTCAATTAATAATTCAGCCATGACATGAACAGGAAAAAAACACGTACAAAAACTTATTCCAATCTTAGCTGGGTATATGAATGAAATAACTAAAGATTCGAAAAGATTGTTATCTCTGTTGGTTTGCATTTCTTCGCGGTTGTCTAGCACGTGATCAATTTCTACCCCGATCAAGACAGAATCTGAGTTCGCACTAAATTTTTTTTTTTTAAAGGCATTTGTTCGATTGACGATTGTGAAGAAATTTATTGCTTTTATGTGCTTTAGAAAAACCTAACACCATATAATAGACCTTGTCGCGGTTCAGTTGAGTGGGCAAACACGTTGGAAATTACGGGAAATTATGAGAATCCGATGTCAAATAATGTCCGTACAAAATCGCCACAAATTCCAGTGATTCAATCTTTGGGATGTAGCTGTGTTAGAAACTGAAGGGTGTGTGTGGCCGCGTTTTTTAATTTTCCATACATTTGTTTGTTATTTTTTTGCGCGGATATGTCAAACCTTTCCAAGTCTGCGAAAGTTCTTTCGTTCACATGAAATTATTAAAGGAATGGCTACGAATGTTCGAATCAGAAGTAGATAGAAGTAAAAGTTCAACGAGCTTAAGTCCACGGTAAATCAATAACTCTACACATCAAAGACATGCCGGATGAATTCTACCATGCTTTCGATAAGCGGTTTACAACATTTATCACAGTCAAGTTTTCTGCACGACAACAGCATGCACCATCGAATTGACGATTCTTATGAGAAAAGATATGGCTTAAATGGTGACAAAATGGACAAGTTACAGCAAGCGATCTCGAATTATTCTTACCTTGTAGCTTGAGGATTCCATTCGGCTGCACAAAGGCTCGCTTGCTTTTTCTCTCTCCAGTCTCCATGGGCACGGCACGTAGTCAATTGCCCGGGGGATTACGGCCAACGGTAATTTTTGCCAATAACGGAGAAGTGTAAAGAAATAAAGCGACTTGTAAGATGCAGATTCACCGAGATTCACAGTTGTCAAATTATTATTTATGTGTATTTCGTTGTCAGGTTTCATTCATGATCACCAGGAGGGTAAATATAAAAAAACGTTCCCAGTTCCCAGTTCCCAGTTCCCAGTTCCCAGTTCCCAGTTCCCAGTTCCCTGTTACCAGTTACCAGTTACCAGTTACCAGTTACCAGTTACCAGTTACCAGTTACCAGTTACCAGTTACCAGTTACCAGTTACCAGTTACCAGTTACCAGTTACCAGTTACCAGTTACCAGTTACCAGTTACCAGTTACCAGCATATTAGACCCGCCGATATTTTTTAAAGCAAGCTAGTATTACGATACCTGCGATCGATCCAAAGTGTGGATTTTCCGACGGTTTCCTTGCGGACATGACAATCGATTTTCCTACTTTTTCGGCCTTGAGACAAGCTGTAACTGAAACTTTCCTTCCCGAGCAAAATCATCTTGATGAACGAATCAAACGAACAAGACAAATATGGCGATCGAACTACAGCCTTCTTAGGCTTCGTGTTAGAACACACGAAACGGACCGCAGACCAATCTGCTCGCCGATTGGGCAGAATAATACAAAGCTTTTTCTGCCCAATCAGGAAGCGGCATTTAATTAGCTGTTGGAACGAGTGCGGTAAGAAATCGACCCCAGGGGCTATTTTCGTTCGCTCCAACTTTTCTTTGCCGATTTTTTTCGCTCGCCCCCACTAACTGCCCCTGGGTCTCCGAGGATGGACTCGAGAGAGCGGCGGAAATCGAGCCTAACTCGTTTGCATACTTTTCGTAAAAACAAAAGAATATTTGACTGCGGGCTCAACTGTAATAACTGCTATTTTCATTAATTTTGGGGATTTAAAATAATTACCAAAGAAAAACGGACAATGTTTTATTCCTACTAACGACTAATTTTTAGCTATTGTCTTGTTTGGTGTTGATTGACAATGAGCCCTGCTCTTCCCTGGGAAGCCCTATAGTTAATATAATCAAAAATTCCCATTGTATCAACAGTGCTCGAAATTAACGGTCGTCCACTCGTCGAAAACGAGTACAAATCACCAAAAACGAGTAGCTTTTTCCTCTACTCGTCCTGTGGACGAGGAACTTACCTCTTCCCATGATATTATACTGTTCGATCTCATAAAAAAAGGAAAAAAAACTGCCAAAATGAACGAGGAAATCTACGTAAACGAAAGCAAAACACGCCAGGCCGCCATTTTTATTTTTGCCCAGTTACCAGGCCTTATTTGATTGTGGCAACTAAAGGACTGGGTCCGACTTGTTTTGAAATGTATCGTGGGACGCAAAATGGCAAGCTCGTAGTTTTGGCACGCATCAGCTGGTTGTTTGGGATCGTACAGTGGAATTTCTTTGGACTGTCGCACAAAGAATAAGGAGGCCTTGCTTTTAAGGATCCATGATCAATTCATGAACTATGACAATGAAAACACAGTCACTTACTACTGCAATTTTATTCTGCACTGTGTGATGCAATCGTTGGCATGTATAGTAGTAAAGACGTACATGTACAGTGTATGTTGAACTCGTTTAAATAAATAGTCTAAGTTGTGTTTAATTGTGGCCTTCCTTCATTACATTATTTACTGATTATTCATTTATTTGAATGCCTCTAAGCAGTACATACAATGACATACCGTACAAATAAAAACAATTGTAGATAACTATGTGACTAGTGACTTTGCCCCAGGGACCAGTAAATTTTCAGCCTACTGGTCCCACAGACAACCAGACGTAAAAGTTAATTTCGAGCACTGATCAATTGTAACAAAAGAAACCTGTTTTGCACCTGTATAAATATCAGAATTGTTTCAATAAAATAACTGCCGTTTTACATCATGTAAAATGAAAGAGAAATACCATTCATTTTAAGACTGTTTGATTTTTATTCATGCCATTATGGCTAATTCTTATTTCGCTTTTAAGAAAATATCTCGATGGAAATGAACAAAAGCTTGTTTCATTATCAGGGCACAATGGAAACTAAAGTTCATTAGGGCCTCCACAGACTGGAGAGATAGTTGTCGAAAACTATTTAGTTGTCGATCATAAAAAGTTGTCGATAACAAAATAGCCAGTCTGTGAAGCTAGTTATCGACTACTAAGGGCCGTAGTTATCGATAACTAGCTTCACACACTGGCTTTTTTGTCATCGACAACTTTTTATGATCGACAACTAAATAGTTGTCGACAACTATCCCTCTAGTCTGTGGATGCCCTAAGTTAGTAATAAAATTCAACGTTTTGTAAATCTGAAAAAAACACTTTCATCTCGTTATTATATCAAAGTTAGTTGAAGTTGTTGAACTGGCACAAAATACGTTGTTGATAAAAGTGCATTTTTCCAAGTAGTCTCTGAGTTCACCATAAAAATAGATGCCAAAGTGGATACATACCAAAATTCACTGTACACTTTTTGGATCGTTTGCTTTGTATCCAACAAATTTCGATTTGAAGAACTCTGTTCGAAAAAAAAATGTTTCTAGAAAGCTCTTGCCTTCTAGGCTTAAGCTTTGGTCAAAATTGGGAATGTTCTATGACAACTACAGTTTTAGCTATTATCCAGAAAACAATGGAAAAGATCGTTCCGCTTCGGAGACAAGTTCAACATGTTGCAAAACTGAAAGCCACCAAAGTTCGACTCATATCTCTTCAGCGTAACAAATCAGTTTTTTTTTCAGGGCTAAACTTTAAATTAACTGCATAAATCAACACCATAACCATACATACCGGTAGATCCTAATGCTTCAAACAACAAAATTGTGCAAAGAATTGAACGCACCTGTCGAGAGGAGAAATAAAGAGTTCTTTAATCACTGTGCGAATCAGAAAAGAGTCGACACTTTGATTTAAGCTTGGATTTTCCTTTGCCAAAAATTGGTCAATTTTGTTCCTGTATTTATTTCATTGCTATTTTCGCAAAGCTTTTCTGTAAAAAACAAAGTATAAATTTGAGTTTCCTGTCTATTCTTCTTGCGGTTTGATCATTGAAGTTAAATAAAAGTGTTCACAATTTTTGATTCGCACAGTAAGTGCAATGGATAATAATATTAATTAAGACCAGTTTAAAGAGACTTACCAACGTTCGTAGAGAAATCATTGCTCAGTCAAAGGCCATAAGACCCTCAAAACGATTAACAAGTTATCAAGACCCTCCGTGCTTGATAACGAGTTGTTTCGCTCACCACAGATGCGAAGAAGTGATCCTTGAAAGATGATATTGAATTATTAAATTAAGGTCATTAGTACCTATTGTGTAGGCTGCTAATTTTTTGAAAATATTATCGAAAAACATTTGGCTTTGACGTAGAAGATTCTTTCAACACTGTTGGCTTCCACTTGCCGTTTGTGTTTTTCTTTCATGTAAACAGTAAAATTATTTTAAATGCAACCGCGGTTGGCCTGTTCCAGGCGCTCATATGTGGTCAGTCTAACGGATGCCAACTCTCCCTAGCTGTTCGTCTCTCCGTTTATCATTTCTTGTTCTCGCGTTTTTCAGGAGAGCCTGCTAGTCTCCCGCGCAGCCGATATTTGTCTCGTCACGCAACGCGCTCCTCCCCACTAGTGGGGAGAAGCGCGTTGCGTGACGAGACAAATAACGGCTGCGCGGGAGACTAGCAGCGGGCTAAATCCCGATATAACATAAACGTAGACGAGCGTCCATATAACAAATTCCTATAAATAGAACACATCTTCTGGATAAAAAAGTGATAATGTATTGACGAAAATGTATTCCAAGAAGTCTAACACATGTGTTGCAACGTCGCCTAGATGGCATCATAGTTGAACATTTCTAGACTATTTTGACGAAACACTACTGGCAGGTGCGATTATTAAACCGATAAGATCTTTGTTTTTTCGTCTGAAGTGGCCCTTTAAAAAACGCCGTCTAAACGAACAAGCATATTGCCAGCCACTTAAAATGTTGGATGGAAATGTTTGACCTAGTGCAAACATTTCCATCCAACATCTTGAAACAAAATGTTTTATCGTTTAGCAGTGAATCAAAGTTTCACCAAACTGCATATTAAATGAAATGTTCTTTTTTTTTCATTAGAAAGTTTGTCATCTTGCGGTGCTTTTCTTTGGGGGAATCCAAAATTAGATTTTAATCCCTGATCACGTGGACTCTTCACGTTCAAAGCCGGAAATAAAAAATCCGAACCCGTATAAAGTTTGTGCCGTAGATTTGAAAAATGGTCCGTAAATTGATGTTTGTCTTTTATTTTTCGTCGAGGCGACATACACAATTTCAGTATGCAAGAACTTTCACAGCAATCGTAGGCAGAAACGTTACTTTTTTTAGCTGGAAGCACAAAGTAGAAAGAACTTATTTGAAGCGAAGAATTCTACAAAAAAAAAGAAATGCAACCCACAAGTGAGCACAATGATTATTTCAATTTATTATATAGACACGAGTGTTTTACTGGAAAATAGACCACTCGTAAAATTCATACGAAACTACATCCTGGACCCGAGTGGCGTATTTTCCATATCCTCACTAGTGAGGATATCGATGACGTCATTTCCCGCTTTTGCATGGCTTTTTGTGCAAAGCTGCCAAACTCCGGTTGAAAAATGACGAGCGATAGATTCGCGAAATTCACTGAAGCCGACATGAAATCGTTCACTGAGGAGTAGGAAAATGTTAACACGAAGAAGAAAACTTCATATGACTTAAAATTATTCAAGGAGTTCCTTGCAAATGAAGACGAAAGGAGAGAAATTCGGAAAGTCCAGCCACCGAGCTGCAAGAGTTCGCGGTAAAGTTTGTGCTTTTGTTTTTTGTCTATATAATAAAAAGAAAATTACACGGTGGCTTGAAGATATGAATTTTGTTTTCTCGTGGTAAAAACAATATTTTACTCACTCGCTGCGCTCGTTCGTAAAATATTGTTTTTACCACTCGAAAATAAAATTCATATCTTCGCGCCGCCGTGTAATATCCTCTATATATTCCTGCAAAGGACCGCGTTGCTGAAACGGTTACATAACACGTGAACAAGACTTCGGCCATTATTTGCGTTCCGGCAAAATACAAGCAGGCCAAACTAGTAGAGGGCTGGCTAATATTAGCCCGAGAATAAAAATATAGGCCAGGACTTATATTACTGAGATAGAACAGTTTTCCAGTAGCATTTTATTAGTGTTATCCTTCAATAACTTTTCATCTCCTCGGCACAAGATGGTTTTATGAAGCGTGGATATATATGAATATTAAATCAACACACACCACGATATCCAATATAGGAAGTTATATAGAACAAGACACAATGCTCTAAAGCACAATCGTTTCATTTGAAAAGAAAATCGGCCTTTATTTTTGTACAATTTTAAAATTGCATCTTGTTCAGCGAGTGCAGTGTAATTGAAATCTCGTAACAAAAAGAGTCGCAGGGGTCGTTGTTGATTTTTTCTTGTTTGTTAGTGTTTTTCTAGTACTGTTTTAGCAGCCGTTGCATTCTCGACAAAAATGAAGGGAATTTGTCGGATGTTCTGAATCGCGCATCTTCATAACGTCCGCTTGGTGTTTTACTAAAGCTTGGTTTCCATATAATTGAGCGATCGTTGCGACTGCGATCGTTGCGATCATATGTTGCGATCGTTGCGATTATATGGAAACCTATGATCGCAACGATCGCAAGAAGTTTCCATATGATCGCAAGGATCGCAATGATCGCAGCGCGATCGTTGCGCGATCGTTGCGATCATATGGAAACCAGGCTTAAACATATAATCAAAAATTATTCTAGCTAAATGGTCAAGCTAACAATCCTTTCATGCCTGATAAAAACAGTTGCGACAATTGTTTGCATAAAGAGTTGAGACACTCTTCGTTAAGAGGAACAACTTCAGACATTTTAAAATTATACCTTGTAACACCCCCTCCCCCCCTTATCAATGTTGTCAAAATGTCGGGAATACATTCAAACCATATAGAAACAACACTGAAAGGGGGAGGGGGGGTTAGAAATGAAATTATTTGTTTATTTTTCAAACGAAGACATGCTTTTGAAATGAAATCCTGTTTTTGAAGAGAGTGTCTCAACCATTTTGCAACTCATTGGAGTTACGGCGTAAACAACAATCTGCTGAAATGTTTGTTCAGGTGTATGTGGCTATAAAATGTTTATCACGAAATGGTAAAACGAAGAGACTTGCGACTCTTTTGGTCAGACCTGTTGTCGTTGTGGGAGATTTTTCCAAAGACACGTAGAAGCATGAGACTTTTTCGATTATGCGAAAATAAAATAAAAAAGATCTAGACAGGACAAAACTCGATCGATCTTTTAAGTTGGTTTGCGAAGTGATAACATTTAATTCTCAAACGAGGCTCGATCGGGTTTTGGAGTGACGATACTTTTCAACTTTGAGAAACTGGTGTACCACCATAAATAATATCACAGAAAATCAATCGTTACAGCTGTACTAGAGAAAAATTAAAGTTTCAGATGAGGTACGTTTTATCGAATCGGAGTTACCATAGCAACGTAATGACGTTACCCCCCATTTTACATTAGACCGAATTACTTGTCATCAAGACATTCGTTTGCAAAACGCTCTCTGGATCTTTTACCGGACATTAAATTAATTTTATGAGAGCATTTTCGAGAAAATTTCGTGTGAAATTTTAAGGCGTTAAAATACCTTGAGTAAAATTCTCAGGGAAATCGTTCCATTTGATTTTTAGAAACAATGGCTTGAATATGAAACTGGTTTGGAGTGTTATTTCGCTTTTGATCAAAAATTGATTCTAAACTTATTAAAATGGTCACGAATTAAAAGGCGATAGATTAATTTTTTTTCTAACTTAGCCCTCAAGGAGATTAATCAATATCCAATGCAATATCCAAGTTTCAAATTCATTGAAACATTCTAAAGCTGTCAATTTTTTGCCTCAACGCAGATAAATATTGGGCTGATTTTCACGCCAGATGGCTTGTTGCTCTCATTATGCATCTCCATTGTCCCGAATCGTAAATTTCAGTGCATCGCGAATTCATATAAAGCAATCAAGTGTTATATGAATTCACGATGTACTGAAATTTACAACTGCATGGCGATTCGAAATTTGCTCGAAAACGCTCTCATGTAAAATGGGGGATGGCGTCATTATGTTGCTATGGTAACTCCGATTTCGATCAAACGTACCTCATCTGAAACTTTAATCTTTCTCTAGTACAGCTGTAACGATTGATTTTCTGTAAGATTATTTATGGTGGTACACCAGTTGCTCAAAGTAATCGAGCTAAGCCTTGTAAAAATAAAATCAAGATTTTAAAACACTAACATCAAAGCTTACTTACCCTGAAAATATAATATCGGTTGTTCTTCAGACAATGTGCAGGTTTCCACTGGAGACGTCTGTGCACCTTAAAAATGCAATTCCGCTCTTAACGATCTTCACAATCTAGTCGTTAAATGCAGACAAGCGAAACGAATTTGAAAAACAAGAGAAAAGCCTCCAAGGCTTAATTACGAGACGGTCCAGAGATTAGATACCAAGGAAAGTGTCGTTGAATGTATACGTTTGATCTGTGATACACCAATATTAATTACGTACCTTCTGTGGCCTTCTACCAGAAGCACCTTAATTAAGTTTTAATTAGTTCTAAAAATAGTGTCCTCAATTAATAGATTTTATTCTGCTGTGTTTTATTGACACTATAATAAAGTTCATTCATTCATTCATCCATTCAAACACGAAAGGCTACTCGTGTAGTTATAAGTAGTTATAAGTAGGGGGAAAGAGAGGGGGGCTTAATAAAGTAGGTTATAAGTAGTTATGTAACTGAAAAACCCTTGTAGGGAGTTGCAATAAAGTTTCCATTCCATTCCATTCCAAATAACCGAAATACATCAGTTATTCACGGCAAACATGCGATTTATTTATTTGACCGCCGTGCATTCATATTTAATTCATGTCTCAAACAACTGCCCTCTGAATTGAAGTAGTTTTTTGCCCTCCAGGGTGTAAAACTTCAAAACATCCCGAGATAGTCAGGCACGTAATAAGGCGTCACTTTTTGTTTCGTTTCCTCAGAAACGAAACGGTATTGTGTTCGATTCGATGTGAACTATTTACACAGTGGGGCTACTATCCAATCAGAATAACGCTCGTAGCTGGCAATGTAAACATGTTCTGGGAAAAGACAAACAAACCTGACAAACTGGCGAACACATGTTGTTCAAATATCGTTAAAATGATCGTCACGGAGCAAAAAAGAAATTAAAATGTATTACAAATAGAAATATCTGACAACTGAAATACTTCTAAGTTCGTCTAAAGCGATGTATTGTGGGAAAATGCAAAGTTATCTGTTTCCGTGTTTAATTGTAATGTAAATATTCTAGCTGTATTTTCAACTTTGTTATTGACTTTATCATGGCTATTTCTAAAACAGGGAATGGCCGAACGGAGAGCGAGGAAACGGAGAACGAGGAACGAGGAACGGAAAGTTGAGGGAACGCTGTTTACGGGTTAATTGCTCGGGCCGCACCGAGCTTTATTCCGATGTTTTTCGGGCCTCTCGGCTAGAATCGGTCGTCTTCAACCCAGCCAACGGCGTACTAGCTATGAGGAGCTATAAACCAACGAAAGTTTCTGCAAAGGAAAGTGCCGTGAGCCCTGAGTCCGTGAAACCAGGATCTCGGCAATTTCTCAAACCCAGGTCTCTCCAAACTTTCCCGACATTCTAATCGTTCCGGAAACGAAACACTATTTCTTTATAAAATAGCTCCTTGTTATCACTATTTTGAACCCAAGACTATTTTTGTCAGTTATTGCGCGTTATCATAGCAACGAGACATTAGTAAAATTCCAATTTTTCTTGTGCAGAAAATTAGAAAAAAAATAGTGTGCGGTAACCGTTTTCTAGTTTTGTTTTATATTCTTATGAGGTCAAATTAAAGATTCGTCACCATCCTGGGAGATTTCTACCATTTTAATTATTTTGTGACTGTATAACCGACGTTAAAATGCAATTTACAGATAAAAATTGTTTTTAAAAATTGGGAAAAAATCCTTTAAAAGTGGAACACTATACGCGTGACCTAGGACAGCGCGGGAAAAGTCATTTGACAACATCAGGCGATCAACGTGTCTCGTAGGTTGAATGGACTTTGACGATTTCAAGGAAAAAAATATTCTTTTTTACCGTTTTACTGATAATAAATGATACTTGATAAAGCAATCAAGTGTTATATGAATTCATGATTGACTGAAATTTACAACTGCGTGGCGATTCGAGACAATTGGTGGTTTGCAAGTGACGTCAGCTGGGGGTCATTAACAAAAGATTTCTAATTGGCTTCTATTGTTTGTACCCCCAACATGGCCGCCGCGTCTTTGTCATTTGAATCTCTCGGGATTGGTTGCAAACCAGCAATGGAGATGCATAATGAGAGCAACAAGCCACTAGCACGAAAATCAGCGCAATATTTACCTGTGTTGAGGTGAAAAATTGACAGCTTTAGAATGTTTCAATGAATTTGAAACTCGGACATAGCATTGGATATTGATTAATCCCCTTGAGGGCTAAGTTAGAAAAAAATTCATATATTGCTTTTAAGGTAATTCCCTGGTAATAGAGCCAAACATAGATTTCCGATGAAACTTGGTACACTTTTGTAACAAGTCAAGGAGACAATAAAAACGTGATAAAAAGAGGGGGTCACCGTGCTCGTTTCCACGCCACAATGCTGACGAGTGCGGTCATTTTGGCCCCTTTTGGCAAAAACCGTGCGCAGCAAATAAGCTCGATGTTTTTCAATGCAGCCGTGATATCGCACAGAGTTTGACTTTATTCCATTGTTTATTCACCGACGTTCCAGAAAAATGTCTTCGATTTCCTTTGTATTTACTTTACACTCCAAAGTAGATTCAAATTGGATATGCGCTGTGGGACCGTAGTGGCTCCCTCCGGAGAATTTAGTTAAATTGCCAAAAAACTGATCATAGATTTCTGCCCATCTTTTCTTGTGTAATGTAGATACTGTTCTTATTAAAATTATGAAATAAAAAATGGGGGTCACCGTGCTTGTTTAGAAGAAAACGACCATTTATTTCCCAGCCAAGCTTTGTCTGAAAGAAATCCTGTAATGTTCTGTATGTGCGCGCGCTCGTACTCGCGCTAAATGACGCGTGGCGCGCGCAAATGACGCAATAAATTATGCGCAGTAAGGATGCGCAATGCAATACCAAGGAATCACCTTAATTCGTGACCATTTTAATAAGTTTAGAGTCAATTTTTTGACAATGTATTTAAGACCAAACTGGACATTTCAATAACATTTCAAAATTGTTTTTGTTTTTGTTGCATTTTAACGCCTTAAAACCTCACCCGAAATTTTCTCGAAAACGCTCTCATAGAAATTCTTAAAATTTTGCAGACCTTAAGACAAGTATGTCAGGTAAAAGATCCAGAGAGCGTTTTTCCAAACTTATGCCTTGATGACAAGTAATTCGGTCTAATTTAAAATGGGGGATGACGTCATTACGTTGCTATGGTAACTCCGATTTCGATAAAACGTACCTAATATGAAACTTTAATTTTTTCTCTAGTACAGCTGTAACGATTGATTTTCTGTAAGATTATTTATGGTGGTACACAGTTTCTCAAAGTGAAAAGGTTAATATTATGTATCGTCACTCCAAAACCCGATCGAGCCACCTTAAGATATTGAAATAAATCTATATAAACGCTGCCATTTCGCTACAGTAAATACTATGTATCAGGCAAAATTGGATTCGAATGGTTTTAATATTTAGCCTTTTTGTTCTAAACGATTCTACATGCTCGTCCTCATTCCTCTTACGTTTTTGACCGCCGCCTATAGTGTATGAAGTTTAAAAAGGGGTTTGTTGTCCGTGGGAAGTAAAATTAAAAGAAGAACGTCAACCTTTTAGGAATTTTCGGTGATATTTATTTCTGGTGAAGAAGTACGCCACCTTGTTACAGGTGATTCTTTAATTCGTCAAATGTTTAATAAAGAATCAAGAAATTACAAGAGATACGTGATTACTTTTTCCGGTTTATTTCGGTTGAATTGATAATACATCGTTATTTTAATTTTACTCCAGCTCCCTCAGTTAAAGCAATAAAATATTCCTCACACTTATTTTATTTGCCCATGTCATTTGCTCGCATAATCAAATGTGCGCTTTATTTAGGGATAAACACGTCAAGGAAGATTGTAATTTTCGAAGCAACAGCAGACAAGAAGAAAGAAAGAAAGAAAGAAAGAAAGAAAGAAAGAAAGAAAGAAAGAAAGAAAGAAAGAAGAAGAAGAAAGAAAGACAGAAAGAAAGAAACAGAAAGAAAGATGAGGGTTTATCCCACCCTATGTGTAACGCCTCCTTAATTTTGAGTTGGAAGGGCATGGAGGCGGTGTCGACAATAGAAAAACAACCTTCCGAACAAGAAGCTTGGCAGATTTCTGAGCCTTTGAGGTGATGGAAGATATGATAATTCTCGTCAAGTGTTCAGTGCTCACGAACACGTGTAGCAAGAGGCCGGTTTGTTTCGGCCGACATAACAGGCATTACAACCTGCGCAAGAAAATTTGTAAACTACACGGGATCGCAGTTTTTTGGATATCACATCTTTTAACACTGAAAAAGTTCTTGATTTTGTAGGGGGCAAAAACCAACGTTGATATCTAAGTTCTTGTAGAAGCGCTGGGTTACCTTGAGCCACGCTCGAGAAAGGGCCAACAAAGGTAGTTTGTAATAGTGCGTAGAAGTTTCGCTTGGGATGATTGATGTGGAGGTGCGCGTTGTAGAGGCAAATAACTTGTTAAGGTATTTTTTTACAACGTTGTCCACAAGGCAAGGTGGAAACAAGTTTCTCCTTAATGTTAGTGAGTGTTGTTATTGAAACCACCCAGGTGTTGTTTATTTTAAATGTCCTATCTACTACTTTGTAAGAAAAAGGTACAAAACTTTCGAAATAGTAAGCAGTCCTGTGCACCTCCACAAAGGAGGCGTTACACATAGGGTGGGATAAACCCTCATTAAACTAACAAGTTAATCATGTAAATTTATCACTTTGCTTTTGAGGTTAATTGTTAGCGTTACATTATTTTCTTTTTGTCATTAGCACTATTTATTTATTTATTTATTATTTCTTTTAAGATTATGGTAGCAATAGTTAGATACTTCATGTTTGTAAATGGTTTACTGCAATTTAAATCGAGCGTTTTTAACATGAGCCCCTGGCTCGGTAGATTGGACGACCACTCCCCACGTTAATCGACGTTAAATAAATTATCTTATCTTATTGTATATTATTCATTCATTTTCACGTGGTAATTTAGGGCCTGTTTATATGGAGAAAAGTTGTCCCTGGTAGGAGAGTCACTCCCTATAATGGACTATACGGGGAGGCTCTGCCCGAAAGGGGTACATTTTCAGACTGGAGGTATATAAAAGGGTAGGAATTTCACGAGTTGGAGTATAGAAAAGGGTAGGGAAAACTGTCATTTAGGTATGAGGTGGACTGTAGGTTTGAAGTTCTTATAGCCATCGTAAGACAGCTTCCTTCCATTTCCTTCTGGGGATATATATTGTTCATTAAGTTCATTCCAAGGGTATAGAAAAGGGATGCAGTGCCATTTTCATAATTTCTATGGAAGGTATATGAAAGGGGTACCATTTTCCATGGAAGGTATATGAAAGAGGTACCTTTTCTGTCAAAAATGGTATATAAAAGGGTAAGGGGTTGGACCTCTTGGCGGAGCCTCCCCGTATAAAACTTTTTTGAGTACCCCCCTCCCCCCCCGGGGGTAACCCTCCATACCGAGCAACCCGGGCGAGATAACTTTTCATACATTTCTTTATAAATAGCAGCGAACCGTTTACATGAGAAATCGCAAAGTTGGCTCGGGGGGCAGGGTGACCCTGGGTGGAGGGTCACTCGCTTTTAAGGTATGGTGACCCTGGGGGGCGGGCCAACTTTTTCCCCCTACCAGGGACAAGTCGGAACATATAGAGCATGCGCGAGCGCGAGAGGGCCACGTTTTGGTTCGGTAAACAGGGACAACTTTTTTCATATAAACGCTCGCTAAAAGATGGCTCGGGGAGGAGGGTAACCCTCCTACCAGGGACAACTTTTCTCCATGTAAATAATAGGCCCTTAGTAATTAATATTCGAGATCTTTGTATTTTATAATACACCGACTATAGAAACGCGAAACTGAAGATGGATGCAGAGTCATCTGAAACATGTGTGTATTTCAAACTTAAAAGTGTGTGCCTCTTTCTAAAGATTGTAATTATAATAACGGACACAATTAAAACGTTATTGCTAGATATAAGCAAATTTCGCACATTAGTCAGCACACTAAAACCCTGCATAAATTGTTAAGTATCCGTTTTTTTTAACTAACTAAAATACGATACAATAATACGTTCTTAGCCGTGCAAAACAGACTCAAAACGGACTCAAAACAGATTTGAAAACGGACTCAAAACGGACTCAAAACAGATTGAAAACGGTCTCAAAACGGACTAGCTCGCAGACATTCTTTGGGCTCGTCACGTGAAGTGACGAGCCCAAAGAGGCTACAAGATCGGATGATCAATATTTAATTTCTCCTTACGATATCAATACATTAACAAGCAGACAGGTGATGAGAATAAAGAAAATCATCAACTAAGTGAATGTATATTTTTATATATTTATATATATTGTTATCTTGAATGCTCTATATAGTGTCCCCAATTAGTTTTTTTTAGCTCAAAACGGACTCAAAACGGACTCAAAACAGATTGAAAACGGACTCAAAACGGACTCAAAACAGATTGAAAACGGTCTCAAAACGGACTCAAAACGGACTCAAAACGGACTCAAAACGGACTCAAAACGGACTCAAAACAGATTGCAAACGGACTCAAAACGGACTCAAAACAGATTGAAAACGGTCTCAAAACGGACTCAAAACGGACTCAAAACGGTCTCAAAAACGGACTCAAAACGGACTCAAAACAGACTCAAAACAAAACTGACTCCAATATTCTTACAGTCCTTACATAAGCTTATATTTTTCGGATTAAGGTCATTCCTCAGTATTGCACTGCGCATCCTTTCTGCGCATAATTTTCGCGCGTAATTAGCGCGCGCACATTAAAAACATGGCGGCTTTTTCATTATGGCTATGCTCGCCAGAGAGGCAAATGATCGTTTTCTCGTAAACGAGTGTGGGGACCTATCATTTTTTTTCGCATATTTAAGTCTAGTAATCATCTTCTTTCTATACAAGGAGTATAGACCAATTCTCAGTGCAGACAAATTGAAGGGCTGAGGGCATAACCAGCCTATATTGGTTTTTAGGACCTTTTTTTTTTCCCCTAAGATTTGCCGCGTTTTTGGAATGTGACCTAAAAATTAGTTATCAAACATTTCCCCGTTATTTTTTTTCGCTAGTTTCTCCTTCGTTTTCGAGAAATAACGTGTTGACAAACATTCGTTTTAATGGCGGTAACGCTTTGTTAAAAAAACCTTTGTTTCTTTGAACAATGAAGATCAGTGAAACGGTAAAATAGCCGTTTGTTACAATGATTTACTAATGAAATCACTGCCCCTTTCAGCGTTGTGAGTTATCAAAATATTTAGGTTGTTGCAGCGGCAATGGAGATAGAAACTAAATAAGAATTGAACGTTTACCTGACCTAACTGATGCTACAAAAGAACATCACACCGTGAAGTAAAAACACTGTTTTACAGTCCCCCCTCCCCCTATCAATGTTGGAGCCTAGCAAAATAAGGTCTTGTCTGCAAATGACGCGCAACATTGATTTGGGGTGGGGGGGGGGGGGGGGGAGGGAGAGTCGCTGAAACAACGTAACGTAAATAGAAAATCCCTGTAACGACGGGCATTTTACCGTTTGACTGATCTTCATTGTTCAAAGAAACAAAGGGTTTCTTTACAAAGCGTTACCGCCGTAAAAATGAATGTTTGTCAACACGTTATTTCTCGAAAACGAAGGAGAAACTAGCGAAAAAAATAACGGGGAAATGTTTGGTAACTAATTTTTAGGTCACATTCCAAAAACGCGGCAAATCTTAGGGAAAAAAAAAAGGTCCTAAAAATGTTATTATGCCTCAGCCCTTCAATTAATAATCACTGAAAACGTGAAAAATACGTGTTTTTGGTTGATTTTGTAAGGAATTATGAGGTATTTTAGTCGATTATATCTCTTTCGCGGGGCTGTGACCTATTCTTTTTATTCTATATTTTGAAACATTACCAGGAGCTCCTGACATTACATCAAAATGTTCAACTAGGGAAAGTTTCAGAAACTTCCCAGTGTAACTTCTATTTCGATGGAATGACCTTAACTGCTTATAATTATTCAAAGTTCCAGTATTATAAGCTTACCTTGAAGAACTACAGGAAGAACAATCTCGACCATGACAGCCAGCCAACTCCAGTTATTCCCAGTTTTATCATCCATCTTCTTCAAGTTGTAGGGCCGAGCCAAACGTTTCCTGTGTCAGTTTATTGTCGAGCAACGACTGAAGAACAGAGATGACTAGTCAGCTAAAAACTTCATTGATATTATCGTATAGTTGTGCTTGAACGGCAGAAAAACGAACTCGGCATACAAAAAACTTCTACTTTTCCCTCGTTCATAACTTACCAAATAGTCTTCAACTGATAATTGCTTCTTTCGTAGTAAAAGACAAATCTTTCTACCCGATAAAAATCATGAAAAATTGATTTTAGGTGCAAACTTGCGCAACTACTTTGTGGCAAATTAAAAAAAAAAAAAAAAAATGCTACAAGCTTCCCCGCGCTTGCCGCGCCGTGCACACTGAATTTTCCCGCCGAAACTGGCCTCGTTTCCAAGTGTCCCCCAGCTAACTTTTCCCTGCCTCCACCGCGGTCAAACGTCAAAACAAAAATAAAATACGCCTACAAACCTCAACACTACACCGTGTTTTAAACACATTACGTCTAACCTTTTTGGTAAACGTCCAAAAAAAAAGGTAAATCAACAAAATGGTGGCAAAATGGTGTCTTCTCCTTTTAGGGATGGACCATTTTATTTTTTTTTTGGGTGGGGGGGGGGGGGGGATTGGGCAATTTTTCTGAGCTCGAAGCTCGAAGCTCGAATTTTTTTTCCGTCTTAAGTTTGTGAGTGAGTGAGTGAGCTTTGCACGATTTTTTTCCCCTCTACTTTTGTTGTGCAGGAATTTTTTTGGGGTAATTGCCCAACCCCCCTCCCAAAATAAAATGGTCCATCCCTTACTACATTTATTTCCTTTCGATTTTTGTCGCAAATATTGCTTTAACATTTTGCGCGGGAAATTGGCGCGAGGGCAATCTCGACCCCAGTTCTTTTTTGCTTGAGAGACCAGAATTTACGCCTTTGGGCATTCAAGAGCAAGGGCGCTGTTCTCTGCCCAACCAGTGCGCTATTCTCTGCCTAACCAGAGCGCTATTCTCTGTCCAAATGGAGACTAACCAGAGCGCAATTCTCTACCTAACTGAAGCGCTATTCTCTGCCTAACAGAAGCGTTATTCTCTTCCTAACCGGAGTAGCCTGTTCCAGGCGTTCGGATAGTGGAGGAGAGACGCGAAAGGACGCGCGAAGCGCGAGGAGAGGGCGCGAAAGAACGCTTCGCCACTATCCGAACGCCTGGAACAGGCTATAACCGGAGCGCTATTTTTTTCGCGAGAACGTCGCAACAACTGACACAACAAGAACCTGGACCAAATAATATTTGAAACCAAAGAAAACTTGAATTTATTAAATATCGTCTATAAATTATTTACAGAACTTATTACGATTTATCCAAATACGACGCGCTATGCTTGCCGCACACCACTCACGCACATTGTTAGAACTATTTTTCAGTTCATTTAAAACAAATTATTTTCTCCATAAATAAAATTACACGCACCACACAAACACCCACAGTTATCGTTACTTTGAGGGAGCAACAATCTCCAAAACTGAGTTAAATATGGTTCATATCCATTTTTCCATTTTACCAAAAACGTAACTCTCAAATATTCTCAAACATTGCTAAGTGATGCCATGAGAAGCCATATTAGTATTACAGCGCTTTTCAATAACATGCGAACTCTCGGGAACTCTGCTCAATTGTGATTGGTTGACAATCCACGGACGTGAACTTTTGAATGGATTACTAAATGATTGACGGCAGCGAAAAACGAAACCGTTGATTGAGCAGAGTTTCCGAGAGTTCGCAAGTTATTGAAAAGCGCTGTAATGATAAATCTTTGCTCTAAGAATTCCTGAAAATTACCCTGTGTTGTTTTGGTCAATAAGAGAACTTTTGTAGCAGTCCGAGTAGTGCAGTAAAAACCCGCGTATAAGAAACTGCAAACTGAAGTTTGGCAAATTAAACCCCCAATATAAGAACCACTTCAGCCTGACAAATGAAGCAGGTTCTTATTTGGAAAAATTAGTAAAACTCGGAAAACACAGGCTTAGACCGAAATGTGCTTTGGAGGTCTATGGCTAGCCTCCTCCGCAGGCAACTCCTGGGTCTCCGAGGTCTGGGGCAAGAAAGGGGCAAAAGAGCGGGCACTGGGGCCGAGCCCACTCAGTCAACCTTTTTGTCCTCCGTACAAGTCTCTCACTCGTGCCTTTATGTAAGAGTTGCCTGCGGAGGAGGCTAGTCTATGGCAATGTCCAGTATAAATCTGATTGCCTAATACAGTTAGAATGTGAACTCTCCCTTGTGTTAAGTGGATACACCCATATTAAGCTACTTTTATGGACAGCAGTAATTTCCCTAGTCTCCTACGCAGCCGTTATTTGTGTCGTCACGCAACGCTTCTCCCCACTAACGGCTGCTCAAACCTGGATCACATTCCTTTCCTTTTGTTTTGACCGCAGTAGCTTTGACACCTATCGGCAAAAACGTGACTGTTACCGTTTGCCGAAAACTTGCTAGATCGATCCAATTCTTGAACTAGGATGTCTGTTGTAATTATAGTGAAGTTTTTTCGACATTATTCTTTCATATAATACATTTTTCTTCAGTAAAACCGTGTTTTATTTTGATGCCTGGTGTGCGTCAAATTCAAAAGGCGGCATACTAGCGTGCGTTTGACGTTTCCGACGCTAAGGTCATGATAAGACACAATCTATGATTGGTGTATTTTGGCGCGAAACGAGTTCCGAAAATGGCACTGCAACTGTGATTGGCTTAAATCTGCAAAGGCATGTGGTCCAGGTTTGAGCAGCCGTTAGTGGGGAGAAGCGTTGCGTGACGACACAAATAACGGCTGCGTAGGAGACTATAATTTCCCTGTCAAAAACAAGAACCTATCCGTTATATAAGAACCATTTCAGCCTGCCTTGGAAAACTAGAGGTTCTTATACGCGGGGTTTTACTGTATTACAGCTTGTCCGGCCTCCTCAGCAATGTTTGGGCACTTGGTAAACCGAAACACACTGAGTCCACTCAATTTTACTTGCAGATAGGCATGTGTTTAACAGGAAAATTTATAACTTGCATAGAACCAAAGCTAACCAACATAACTAGACTCATCTTTCCTGTGGTTACAATTTATAATACCCTATATTGAAACCGCGCCACCTCGTTGTAGTATAAAATTATACATTTGTATCCCTGAAAAAGCTCAATGAGTCATTTCGTCTATCCAAGAACCCCTTTAATATGGCCACCATGTTAAAACAACCAGATTTTGGTAGCCTGTTGCCCCATATTTCGCTCGTAGACTACTGCAAGGTGTGGTGATGGAATTAAAATTATTTCAACGTTTATTCCATACCATTTCAGACCATATTTTTCTAACATTATGCAAACCACAGTTGAAGTTTCCATTGATTAATTCCTCGTCTCATGTGCTTGTAAATAAATGCGATAACGGTATCTTTTAAAAGTCTTACTCCTGCATGTATCACTTTGCCTTGATAAAATCCCTGAATAAAAATAGAAAAAAAAAATGCTTTCAGAGAGCATGTGCATGGTTTACTTCGCTGTCGTGATTTGGGTCGTCACACAACGGTTCTCCCCAGTCTCACTAAGTGAAGAAAGTAGAGAGCACGATGCATGAAGGTAAATGCATAGAATTGGATGAGTTTGTAAGCCAGTAAGCTCCAGTAACAAAGAAAGAGAGATTGAAGAATGAACATACTACACGTACCTTACAATTCCTGGAAGCTTTTCGGATTGGTAAATCATCTTGTGTCCATGATGTCCATTTAATTCAACAAATTTGATAGGATCTGCATCAGGCCGCCTTGAGATCTTGGCACTTTCATATAACTGGAATTGTTACAAGACAGATTTAGCGTCTTCTTGCTCGTTAGGGATCTCGTCTTAAAGATGACAGACACGGTTGTTGTGTTGAACGTTTTTAATCAGCTCCTAGCTCTAAGGCTCAAGGTAACTGACTGAGCCGTTTTTAGTCGAACCAAAGCGTAAATGCTCAACGTAGCGTCCATGCCGCGAACTGTGATTGGTCGATCGAATACTTATTTAAAATTCCATTGATAAAAGTTAATCCAGGCGGGGCCTTTGATACGTTAAATTGCGCGTTGGTTTCCAAATCACCAACTTGATCTAAACTTATTTCAGTCGGAAAACCAAAACTAGAATCCTAGAAAACCCTTAAACGAAGTGTTTTCGATACCAATCACAGTTGTGGCTGGACAAGATACGATGTAAACTTAACGAACGTGACCTATATTATAATAAGAACAAAAGGCTAAAGATTACACTAGTAAATACTTCGCATACTCAAACTTAATTAAAGTGTTCGCTTGTTTGTTATTAATGAAACCAAAGGTTTCACAGTTCTTGTGGAGCTGGCGACAGGGCCAGAACAGTCTTCAAGTATAAACAAACTACTTAATCGATAAACTAAAGTAAATTAAAAGTCTAACTGGGCTAGCGTTATTATATTCTATAGTTACGAAAACAACTCAATTAACTTAGAGGGATTAACTAAAACAATAGTGTTTACGAGTTTATGGCGAAACTAATTAATTTGGTTCTAGAATGTTCGAACCTTGTATCGAAACAAAAGAGAAGGGATTAAGCGTTGGAAAAGTTCCCACGAGAACTTTCCCAAGTTGTGTAACCATATTCAAATGTCGGTCACGAACGTGTGCTTAAGTTGACGTGCGTTCTGGCACGTGTGTGTAGCCTAGCGACGATCTGGTCTTTTGTTCTGACTTACTTTATGCGGTCTGTACAAAAGTACGGCTGTTCAACTTTATTTAAATAGAAGGTAATAAAAACGAAATAGTAAACGTTTAGGATAAATAAGTTGGATAATATTCTAAGGACATATCGAATGATCGATGACTCAAAATGTTGTCCAACATAATACTCCCTCCCTTAATGAGAGGCGCCTCCTGGCGTCTAGTGTGGAACGGTATGATTATATTGTATTGTAAAAAAAAAAAAATATATGGAAAAATTTGAACGTTTGATTAAATGCGGGTAAATATGGATTTTTGTTTTTGTTTTGGTTGTGTTTTTTTTTTTTTTTTTTTTGAAACACACGAATACTCTAACCAGAGTAGAATGAGATAAAATGGCTAAAATACTACAATAGCTTAAAAGATAACATATGGAATAAATATATAAACATAGTGACGGAGAAGGACCATCCCAAGATCGTCGTAAAGTTCAAAGTGGGGTTTCGGGGAACAATGCCAATTTATGGGTGTAAAATTGAATCGATAGGGTGGGTCATGGGTGGGTCTTTCTCTATCTACTGTTATGAATGACAGAAGCGTGATCTTTCTGTCCAATCATTAACTACAGTATGTGGTACATAATTGAGACGCAATTTAAGGGACGATACCTTACATAAGTTAAATGTTCGTGTTATAAGATGCTTGATCTTGATCAGGAATATGGCGTCTTAACTTGATTGAAGGGCTGTTGTTGATCTCGGCTCCATTCAGTACAACCACAATGATGCTTGATGCCCACATTGGTTAGTTGTAATTTGTGTACATGTGTATTCGTGTGAGACGAATCTTGTCATGTGTATATCATAGTTATGGCCTTTTTGATGTGACGCCGTGGTTCCTGCATCGTTTAGTGGAACTCCTGAAATAACCGTATTCTATTTCTTTGACGTTTCATCTGCTGGACAGAGCCAGTCGGTCAGTTTGAATTACATTTGCATCCTGCATGGTGACACATCAGCTAACGGCCGTTGCAACACTGTACACTGAAGTAGTTGTGGTTATTGATGTTGGGCTTCTATTGTTTACTGTTATTGGTAAACTTGTGTGGTTGACGAGGGAGTGGTTTGATCAATTGTCAGAAGAAAACGTAGGAGTACACTTGAATTCTGCTTGTCCTGGTCTTGAGTCTTGAGATGCATACGCAGTGAGTTTGAATGTTCAAGAAAAACCAAGCCAGTTCGGACTAAAACTAGCTAAACTACTGCTAACTACAATAATTGAAGTGAAAATTGTTGCTTATATATACGAAAAAAACTAGTATTGAAACACAAGAATGTGATATATAAATTCTTTATGTTTAATCTCAATTTGGGGGTTCTGATGCTAGTCGAATCACAAGACTTCGTCACTTCTGTGAGTCATAATGCGCGTGAAACGTTTTCCAAAAAAAAATTAGGCAAAGAAATTCAGGTTAACCCAAACTGATTTCATTGCAGCAAACTTATCAGGAGGTTTTCGTTTGCGTGGAATTCTGTAAGAGTACGGCGGCGGCAACTGCTTGGTAACTGTCTCAAAATTGGTTGGATGAAATAAGCGAATTGGAATACATTTCTCATTTGAAACCTTTACGATCTGGGCGGCGCCTACGATGCAATACCGCGCGGTTAAATCTTTGCGCGCGTTTGCAAGTCCAGTTTTACCTATCAGGTTATGACAATCGAAGTCGACTGAAATGATAATTTCTGATCGCGGCGGTACAAAAGTAGATTTGACTTGTACACAATCAAGAGGATTATCAGAACTGAATTCGTGCTTCTCGTTATTACTAAAACAAACAGGTGATTGTTCCTGAATCGCTCTTAATTGTTCCATGTGTTCCGGGCGCGTGCCAATTTGTTCAAGGGGCTGGTCAACAGAAGAGTCGCAGTTATTAGCACGAGAATAAAGAAATGAGTGAATCCGATGATGCGTGCCACAATTCGCGGCCTGTTCTATGTTTACCATAGATAACTGCCCATGTACATTTCGTGGTTTGTTTACCAACCAAGTGTAGATATAATTCGCCAAATGAAACATGTGTGAGAATATCAAATATGAGCGCAACTTACTGGCTATGTTGCCGAAAAATCGTTTCCTTTTATCGTCAGAGAAACACGTTTTAGTGTTCGCTGGATTTCCTTTAATTGTTTTTATTGCGGCTCTTTCTGTTTTGATTTCATCACAGGAGATCTGTGGTTCTTCGAATACAACGTGACTATGGTCGATTCTAATATCTTGTGTGTCGAGATTCACTGTCTCAACTCTTAACTCAAATGCTTCTGGAGCCGTATATAAATCTTTGCTGTGTGAAACTGCTGTGTTGATTTCATGCGCTACTAAACGGTGTATATTCTTCTCTTGTTGAACTGCGTGTTCTTGTATCTCCGAAAATGGTGCACTCGAGACATTTTCATTCGAATTGGATGTCGCATCTGTCTCTATGTTGGTACTGTGAAAATCTAGATCATGTGGAATATGAATAGTATTCATTTCTGCGACTCGAAGTGTCGGATTGGTTTCAAAGTCCTGAATTTCGTCGTTAAAACGGACTGTGTTATTTCGGGACTCACCGATTGGTTCTGGTTGAATTGGTGTGTGAGACTCAAAGTTCTCTCTAGGCGGGTTGTTTTCCTGTACGTGTCGTTTCTGGTCATTAATTTGTGCTCTTTGCGTGGACCGTACAGCGTAGCAATTACCGACAGGTTTGGCTATAACTTCACACGAGTCTATTGCTGAACTACTCGGGAAAGTAGTTGCACTTAAGTCATCACTTTCTTGTGACGTATTAATTTCATTTATGCGGTCATAATTGGTAGTACTTTCAATTTGCGCGCGTACGCCTAAAGTGTCCTGTACAAATTGGATATGTGCTGTGCGTTCATTGGAATTTCGATCATCATCTAGTAAATCGATCTCTCGTTCTTCCCGTGGAAAAGAGATCGCTGCTAGTTTAAATGTGGCTGGCCTGCGGGGCGAGGAAAAAGCTGGCGTGCGCTGCCAATTTTGATTCTGGCGAGACTGGCTATTTGGAAATGGGACGCGAGGGTCCCTGTTTTGCTGACGTTGGCGACAAACTGCTTGTACATGTCCCGGTTTATTGCAAAAATCGCACACGGGTCGGCCGTCAAATGTCCGTCGTCCTCGTTGCGGTGGGCCATTAAATTGTTGATTTCGAGCGCGGCGAAATTCTTGGCGAACCTGTTGCGAAATTAACTGCGCAATATCGTCCTTTGTCAGGTGCTCGTTGTCCCTTGGGGCCCTCCCTTGGTAATTATTATTGGTCGGTTCGAAAGCAGCCACTGCTGGGGCAGGTTGATCTGGCGACTTTTGTAGTCGTTTGAGCGCGTGTAAGATTTCATCTGTGCGATCCGTGGGGCGATTTTCTGGAATCGACTCACGTAATTTGGCTTGTGTCTCGGCATCTTCGAACGATGTCGGGCGTTGTAAAAGAACAAAACTTTTGAGGTCTGGTCGCAGACCTTGAATAAAGTAATTTATACTCTCTGTGCGCGGCAAATTTATTCTTTGGCCGAGACGTCGAACTGCAGCGGCATATTCGCTAACCGATTCGAGTGGAAGTTGTTTTCTTTCGTTTAGCTTTTGGCGCAATAGCCAGATGTCTGACTCCGAATGAAATTGTGTCCGTAGGGCGGCGGAAAGTTCGTCGAAAGTTTTTCCCACCATGTGAGGCGTGGTATTGAACCAAATGCTGGCGGCACCCGTTAAGTACAAAGGCAACGCCTCTGCTTTACGTATATTAGTCAATTTGTAGAAAGACGCTGTTCGATCAAAATTGGCCAAAAATTCTGTCACGTCTTCTGAGGACAGGCCGGAGAATTTAGGCATCGGGACACTGTTTTGTGGACGGAAAGTGTGGCGTCGAATGTGTTTTCTCGAAACTCTTTGATATGGCGGCTAATTGACCGTGCCATTGTTCGGCGAGTTCTTTGGTGTGGTCCGAAAGTAATTTTGCTACATCGTCGGCGTTCATGGTAATAATTGGTTCTTCAACGGTTAAATCTTCGTCTGTGATATCGAAAATTACCGATTCCGAACTGTCCGAATGGATCGAAGAGTGGTTGATTGGTCACCCACGCGATCTATGGGTGCGGTTTCCTAAAAAGGTGTCACTGCCGGTGCCAGAGCTCGGAGTTTTTGAGTTTGTTAGATTTGCGAAGCAGTGGCCGTCGCAAAATTCTTCTGATAGCGTGTTGCTAAATTTTCGAGGCTTAGAGGCCGACTTAGTTTTTGCTTCGGGTCCACAGTTTTAAGCGAGGCCGTTACTTTTTTGTTAAGACGAAAGAGGCATGAAATTACAGAAATGCTGATCTATACACGCGAAATGTTTTTTGATTTACCGTGCCGTGAAAGTAGAGTTTTCGTGATATTAGCCCCCGTGGAAACATGTGAACATCGAGGTCCTAGTGATATAGCTACTAATTTCGTGTAACTGAGAATGTGGCTAGGGGTCTTTAGTTCGTATTAGAACTGTTGCGACTACGCAGCCGGTGCCTTTCGTATTGACGAGCAGCTTAAAGGCTGTGCTACCTAGATTAGGCTTGGTTATTCCAGGGAACGGTGATCTCTCACAAGCGTAAAGTTCATACTGGTACTCACTGGTTGATGGTCTTGACGTTGTAGAGGATTTTGCTTGGCTGCGGGAAGTACTGGGTATCGAAACCGTCGCTTTCTCTACCAATTCTGTTACAAGACAGATTTAGCGTCTTCTTGCTCGTTAGGGATCTCGTCTTAAAGATGACAGACACGGTTGTTGTGTTGAACGTTTTTAATCAGCTCCTAGCTCTAAGGCTCAAGGTAACTGACTGAGCCGTTTTTAGTCGAACCAAAGCGTAAATGCTCAAACGTAGCGTCCATGCCGCGAACTGTGATTGGTCGATCGAATACTTATTTAAAATTCCATTGATAAAAGTTAATCCAGGCGGGGCCTTTGATACGTTAAATTGCGCGTTGGTTTCCAAATCACCAACTTGATCTAAACTTATTTCAGTCGGAAAACCAAAACTAGAATCCTAGAAAACCCTTAAACGAAGTGTTTTCGATACCAATCACAGTTGTGGCTGGACAAGATACGATGTAAACTTAACGAACGTGACCTATATTATAATAAGAACAAAAGGCTAAAGATTACACTAGTAAATACTTCGCATACTCAAACTTAATTAAAGTGTTCGCTTGTTTGTTATTAATGAAACCAAAGGTTTCACAGTTCTTGTGGAGCTGGCGACAGGGCCAGAACAGTCTTCAAGTATAAACAAACTACTTAATCGATAAACTAAAGTAAATTAAAAGTCTAACTGGGCTAGCGTTATTATATTCTATAGTTACGAAAACAACTCAATTAACTTAGAGGGATTAACTAAAACAATAGTGTTTACGAGTTTATGGCGAAACTAATTAATTTGGTTCTAGAATGTTCGAACCTTGTATCGAAACAAAAGAGAAGGGATTAAGCGTTGGAAAAGTTCCACGAGAACTTTCCCAAGTTGTGTAACCATATTCAAATGTCGGTCACGAACGTGTGCTTAAGTTTGACGTGCGTTCTGGCACGTGTGTGTAGCCTAGCGACGATCTGGTCTTTTGTTCTGACTTACTTTATGCGGTCTGTACAAAAGTACGGCTGTTCAACTTTATTTAAATAGAAGGTAATAAAAACGAAATAGTAAACGTTTAGGATAAATAAGTTGGATAATATTCTAAGGACATATCGAATGATCGATGACTCAAAATGTTGTCCAACAGAATTAAAAAAAAACAGTGTAAGATTAAGTAATAATAAACTATATATTACATTACAATGGACGTTTTGAATGAATTCTACTTATCATGTTCTAGAGCTTACAAACTAAAAGTTCATTAACCACTGCAAATAACTCATAATAATTTATTACCTTTTTCCCCAGTTCAAATGATATAATTTCATCATCCCGGTCATGAAGAATTAGTATTGGACAATATACATCTGCTAACCTAAAAGACAATGCATGCAGCGTTTATTTATTATTATAATTATAATACTTTTCCATACTTTTGATTTTGTTTGCTTAATTTTCTTCAAATTATTAAATACATCCAACAGAAAAATGGAAAACATTCTCGTTTTCACAACAAATTAGAAAAGATAAATATTGCAGGCGGCAAACGAAGGATTTTTGCCATTCACGGGAAAAACAAACGTGATGTTTAATGTCTTTTCTAATAATATTATTGTTTCTGTCAATGCTTACAGCAAGGAACCCAAAAGTGTGACCACCACATTCTTTCGTGCGCCCATACTATCCAATCAGAAGCAGAAGAATAGCTATCCTCGGCTTTTGATTGCATAGTATACGCGCACGAAAGAATGTGAATTAATTAAAAGTGGTCACACTTTTGGGCTCCTTGCTGTAAGACGTTCAACATCAAAAGCATCAAATATTTGACCATTAACCAAACCCTTCAAAAGTAAAATGTACTTCTATCACTTAATGTACCACTATCACCTAATTAATCACCACTATCACCTAATGGTTATTTCGGGTTGCCAGTACCCTTGTTTTCTAACTCTATATTTTTATGTAATCTTGTAAAATAATTGAAAAAGGGTAATAAAGAGGATGTAATAAAGAGGATGTTGTTGTTGTTGTTGTTCAGCGAGTTAAAAGACACTGAAGAGATAAAAACATCATTCTGTACAATACTGACCTCTTATCTGTGCGAAATACTTCCTTGACTTCGTCTAGAACAGTCTCATTGAAGTATGGGAGAAATCTAAAAGGCTACAATATAAAAAAGCCAAATGTTAACAGGAACTAAGTTAACATGCGTGTGGTTGAATAGAGTGTGTAAAGATATGTCAGTTTTATACTCCGGCTAGAACTAACTGGATACAACAATAAATTATAACAAACAGATTCCCAGTAAACGTACAGTGTGGAAGTGACTCAGATAAAGTTACTTTTTTATTGACACATAATTGTAATTTAAACTATGTACTAACAATGTTACTTTCCACAGTTTAACTTTTCAGCTAATCATACAACAATATTGGTATAGTGTATGACTGAAATGGGAAAAGCTTTCTCCTGGAATTTTGATAAGCCAAACAAGGTAGAAACGTAGACTGCAAAACAGTCCGTATTTTCGCGCGAGAGTGTCGGGCTGAACGCGGCCGAAGGGGATTATCGGCGCGTCGCGCCTCTCAATTCGCGCGTCGCGCACAATATCTCGAGAAAAAGAGAGACTGTTTTGCAGTCTAGGTAGAAACGCTGCAGTAATGCTAACAGTTATACTTACCACCGATATTGGGTGTTTGACTGCACCTTCCCATACATTGTTGAAAGGCGCTTCAAGGATGATTCCTGAGGGAGGAGACCCTAACCAAAAACATTAACTTAATGTCAACCAAACTAGCTGTACAATGATTGAGGGATTGACACATGTCAAACGGCTGGCAAGAACTACGTGTAGCTACATGTAGGCTAGTTAGAGCGGTTTTCAATTGAGTGTTGTAAAACCAAAACCAAAGCAATATTATTACAATGGCCAATCACATCAAACATAAACAACACAATGAACCAATAGAAAATCAAAGCAATATAAATACACATAACCGACGCCAAGCGCGGGAAGACGCATGCGACCAAGTGGCAATTGGTTTTGGTATTGCATCTGATTGGGGCGCAAAGAGGTGGCGCGAGTTTTTTTAAATCAAACAGTTAGCAAGAACTACATGTAGCTACATGTAGGCTAGTGAGTATTAAAAGGTACAAGAATCTCATGTTTTGGGCATGGCTCAAATTCATATAATCAAGACAGTTGTACTGAAAACCAAGATCCTGCAAAGAAATAGTTCATAGTTGTTCCTGCATCATGTGGTCCTCTCATTCTCGACCCCAGACCTTCGCTGCTTTTCTTGACTATGCAAGCACGCGAAGCTCCTCTCCCTCAGTCATGCGCAAAAGAGAAGAGCTCTGGGTCGAGATTGGTGGTCCTCTGCATTAAATCATTAACTTTTTGTACCTAAAAGCTACCCAAGTAAACTCCAGGGCCCAGTTGATCGAAAGCCAATCGATGCTAACTGGGATTCAAAGTTAACCAAGGATTTAATTTCTCTCATTTGAAAAACTTTCACTTACAGTTTGATATTGCTAAAAGTTTAAAATGTTGAGCATAAAAAAATAAAATTTAATGATTATTACTAACTTACAAGACTGCTTAAATGAATAAGTGATCATCGCAGTTATGAATGCAATTTTTGCAATTGCAATATAAGCCAGAAAAAAAGTTATGACTACGAGTGCGTTCTACATTATGTAAGTTGACACTAATCCTGAAAAAGCTTAATCCTGCTTTGAACACATGGCCGAGATGTGGACAATAACTGAACAGCCTACATGTAAGTGGTTCCAAAGCACTTCTAACCCTTAGAGGGTATGACGAGGATCCCTCAGTGCCATACATAGGACTCCTGGGCCCAGTTGTTCGAAAGCCGATTAACGCTAATCCAGGATTAACAAATAATCTTGGTTTCAATTTCTCCTATATAAATGTGGTTTTCCATGACAATGTTTTGTGGAGTTTGACCTTAGTCAAAGTCAAAACTGAAGAGCAAACAATATAAACAGAAAATCTCACTGAAAAGTTACAAAACTGAAATCAAAATTCACGCTAATCCAGGATTAGCTTAATCGTGTTTTGAACAACCGGGCCCTGGGGATACAAACTAACCTTCATCACATAATGCTTTTGCAACACCGCCCGCTACCCTGAAATGTAAAACAAACGAAAGTTACCAAATTAAAAAAAAAAACATTTCAGAGGTCCTGCCAAGGAGAAAGGGGCTCCTATGTCACATACAAACGTATTTTGTTGCTGACTGTTTAGTCGTTACTGTTACTTTTACATGTCCCTGTAAGAAACTGTCAGGTCATTGCCTGTCCTTGTCAGAATTTTAGCAAGTAACTGTACTGAATTAGGTAAGGTTGGGAAAGGTTGAATGTTGCAAAATTTTTCATTTTATGCAAGTAAATTGTAAATTTTATTTGGCTGTGACCTTTGTTGGAATTTATCCTGGCTGACTGGCCCTATTATGTACAGTACTACATTGTGTGCAAGTAGCAGATACATGCAACTTAATAAATAAATACTATAAAATTCAGTTTAAAGATGAACATGAGCTCCAGTTATTCCTCAGTGTTTTACTTGGGAGTTTTACTAACCTCAACTAAAGCTCAAACCTAAAATAACACGTCTGTCTTTTTCCCCTACCCAGATTCACAAACCAGAAACAGTAAACTTTGGTAACCCCAGCTCACACAAGAAAATAGCTTTTACTTTTATCAAGTGATCAAGTGATCACTGACAAGGAGACTGAGTCTGGCTGTCTGAATGCTTACTGCTTATTATTACTCAGTGGAGGTTACAAATGACTGGACAGGTACAAAAGAATTGTACATCCACAAATTGTCTATTTTATTATTATTACTAGTAATACGTGACTCGCAGGCCCTCGCGAAGCTTTTGTTGCCTAGTAACGGGCACGCCTGCGATTTGATCTGCAAGGTTTCCAAGAATCGCTGCAAGGTTTCTGAGAATCGCCGGAGGAACGCCGTGTGTTTGCTATGCCACCGGATTTTGGTTTCGATTGGAGTTCGCTCGTCTCTCGATATCTGTAATAAATTGTAGCGCTCTTGTACTGTTTTCCCCACTTTTCCGTCCGAATGATCTGAAACCACCTCGCTTTCGTAGGTAAAATCTTCTTCGCAATATCGGATCGGCGAATTATTTTTAGACACAAGTCTTCGCGTCTACAATGAAAACTAAGCCATATGTTGATCGTACTTTGAGAAATTCCTGAGTCGTCTTTCCTTTTCCTGTTGTTGATAATGGATTTAATAAAGCCGGGTTTCTTTCACAAATGACCCGTATATAAATTTGTTCGATAAACAAACTTGGAGTAAAAATTGTTATTCTTCAGCAGCCGTTCCTGTTTCTACATTTACGTGTACAAAGATTACGTCGAAGTCAATGTTATTAAGCAAAGAAAAGGGGGTTAAAAAAAAGAACGGCCTGGATTTGAACCGAAAAAAAAAAAAAAAAAGAAAAAAAAAAAGAAGGACCATGTCGGATTTGAACTCACGCCCTCAATCCCGAAGATCAGATTTAAAAGTTAGCGCCTTAAGCCATTAGGCCACGAGCCGTGTGACGTCATGTCATCCCCCAACTCCACAAACAAACAAATATGACCGTAAAGGCCACACGAGAATTGCTCTCGCGTCAGCTCTTGGGGGACAGAATTATAAACCCCGCTACGCGAGGCCTTCGGCCTCGCTTCGCGAGGAATTATTATTATTTTATTTTTTTTTTGGGGGGGGGGGGGGAGGGGGGTAAACTTGCTTATACTGTAGCCTCTTACCCCGAACCTAAAGAGTGACCCCAAATATACAGAGGTGCTTCAGGACTTTGTGACCTAACCCACCGCCATGCAGACATACCATCTTGGATGAGTCCTGCACAGTAAAAAAAATATGAATGAAAGTTAATTAAGAATTCATCAACACCAGTGATATATCAATTGACAGCTTCCTCAAGGTGACTGGAATCTTGCCAGCCATACACAAGTGAGCTAGTTCAAAACCTTTGTATTAGGAAATCCATCAGCACATACACATAATTTATGTACACTGTATATGTACAGTAAAACAAGTAACATTCAGACTAGACAAAAAATAACTGCACTGCATGGTCATGCCAAAAGTCGTCAATGTACTCTAACCAGGCTGTTGTAAAATCTTCACATTTTATACCAATATAATATATTATTGTATTGGTATAAAATGTAGATTTCTTAAGCATTTTTGAAGATTTTACAACAGCCTCTTGTTCAGTATTCAACGGCAACTTGTATCAGTGAGGTACAATAATGCATGTTTAAATAAAAACAGCAGCAGTGGTCAACCCACTGCATCATAATTACCATTTTCAGAGGGTTTTCCTTCAGAGTCACCATAACCTGACAAAGAAAGTCAACAAATTTATACAAAGCGAACCAAACATTTAATCCCTAAGTTATTATCATGTCTCAGCTGCTTTGTTCACTGACCTCCACTTCTGTTGCCATTATTTATTATAACATTTTGTAATCACAGGCCAGTTGACATAGTATGTATGTATTTTGTTCCTATTTTTTTGTGTGCATGTTAGACTCCCTCCCCTGCATTGAGAAAAACAGCATTTTACCACAATGATGTAGTGAAAAAAGTGGGCAGCTTCAAGAGGGTCGTACTCCCGGGGGGGGGGGGGGGGGGGGGGGACTCCCATATAAAAGGGGTCGGGGGTACTCGTCGGAAATTTTGAAAAGAACCTCTAAAAGGTACCAAAATTGTTTTGTGGGTGTGGCCCCAATTCATTTTCACCCCTAAGAGGTACCAATTCTAAAACAACACATTAACTGACAATATAACATTTTTTAATAGTGATAAAGACGATTCCTTCGAATACGATCTACTCGTAAACAAAATAGTTCCTGTACCGCGTTAACTCTAAGGGTAGTCAATTTAGATTTTACACCCTAAGCGGTACCAAATCATGAATTTTAACCCCTAAAAGGTACGACGAGCACCCCCGCCACTTTTATATCGAAGTCCCCCCCCCCCCCCCCCCCGGGGTCGTACGGCACACAAACGCCAGTAAAATTGCCTCTACACACCAGAGATCTTGTTGAATGAGTTCTTCCATAATCTGCAGACTGTTCACAGGTACGAGTCACGTAACATTTTGTAGGCTTTATTTTATGTTAATGTGTATGTCCACTACATATGATTGTATACTCATTTACAGTTTTTACTACTAACGTCTATTTCAATTATCTTAAAAATGTTAAACTACAGTATAATTTAAAGCTATATTAAGTGTGGTTCGAAAAAAATAACTATAATATTACCCCTCCCCACAGAAGATTTTTGGTTTGAATCCTCCACCCCCCTGGAATTTCCAGTTTAGTTTCATTTGGCTTTGAGAACCCCTCCACCAATGACGGAATTTACAATGACCTTCCTTGGGGTGGATATGGTTATTTTCAGGAAAGTCTGCACATTACTTAAATTAATAATAGATTTAACATGCAGTGAAGATCAGAACATTGAATTAAACCATACCTCGATAATCGATTGTTATCACATGATATCCCATAGAAGACAAAAGCTGCAAGGCATTAAAATATAAAATTAATGTACAGTCTAGATAAAGTTATTACTCACCATTAAACTAATATCTTCATGAACAGAGTTTTTTGGCAGAAAAAAGCATTTAATACCCTAACCTGTAATTTGACCAATTTGGCCAATTTAAAAAATACAAATTAAATTAATATAGACAAACACTCTCCCTGGACATGGCATATTATTCATTCAAATATAAAACATCACTGTCCATATTAGAAACAGATTAATTTATAGATTGAAAATGCGTGTAAGTAAATAAGCTTTCGGTATGCAAGAACCAAGACCACTGTCCATAACAACATTCAGTACCCAGTGTTAAATTAGCTAGTGTGACAGTCGGTAAAGCAGGATTTGATTGTTGGTACATGTATGTGATTACTGCTATTTATTATACGACATAGCATTTTAGAGTGCGAATACACACAAAGACGAGAGCAAATATGAGACCGTATTACACAGGTCTTAGTCCCGCTGACCGAGCGCTACGGAAAACACTGTTGAAAGCCTATATTTTAGGAAATATATTATGTCGTATAATATACAATTTATTCAGCGGAAATTTAAGTTGTGAAAGGCGCGAAAAAATAAAAACTGACGAGTAAAAATGCCCAGCCGTATTACACATCAACTTTCCGCTGAATAACCTCTTTGTATTCTCTGATATTCAATACTTATACAAACCTTGTAAAGTCCTGTTCTGTGGCCAGTCCCTCTAGAAAGCAAAATAAATATCATCCGTAAAATTATTAATTAATTAAAATTCATGTCATTGTAAAATTTTTATAACATTCAATACCAATAACCAAATAAGCATGTCAGTCTATAAATTGAAGTATGAAAGAACGTTGGAGTGTAAAGCTTGTTTCTGTCCAGAAATATTAATAAATCATACATGTAGGCATGTAAATTTGTGTGCAGTGGGTTATGTACAATGTAGCTGTAACATACCTACAAGATGCTAGATAAATTTCCTAAATTACCTGTCCTAGAATATAATGTGTGAGCACAGAACATTATGTAGCTGTATCTTTGCACGTATTACGTGCCTATGATGCTAGATAAATTTTCTAATTAGTACCTAATATCATTGCCACATAATGTGTGCAGAACATTATATAGCTATTTTTAGGCCTCTGCACGCATTACGTGCCTATGCTGGATAAATTTCCTAGTAATTATCTGAAATCATAGACATGTAATGTACAATATATATGTTGTGGTTTAAAATTATTTTTGGTTTAAAACTTTTATTTTCCTTTGTCTCAGTCATTATGGTAATGAATATTAGACAAAGGAACATAAAAATCAAACTGGTTTGAAAAATTTTAAACCAAAAAAATTGAAATGCAACATACACATTAGTCGTGTATATGATTCATGTGCAGAACATCAATGTAGCAGTACATTTTTAACTTAAATTTGTAGACTTTTTTTATTTGTAATCATTTTAGCTTTTTATAATGTTTTACTTGTAATTAGTTTATTGTTTTCTTTTTAAGTTTTTACAGTATCTTTTTAGAATATTTTGTATGTAATTAGCGCCTTTGAATCACAGAGAAAAGGCGCTATAGAAATCTATTATTATTATTATTATTATTATTATATTACATGTAGCTCTTTGCACGCATTACGTGCCTACAGGTATATGATATGCGATGATTATTATTAGAAAGACTTATGATTAAAATACATCCATTGCTCCACATAACAGGATACATGTTAAAGTGTTTGGTATAATGTCTAGATCTATTACTAAGCCCACGCAATCCCAAATAAATGTTTGAATCATTATGCCATGAGCCTTTCAGCTGTTTGAATAAGGTAGACAAGAACAGTCGAACCTCCGCTAACGGACACCTCCAGTAGATGGACACCTCCCATAAGTGTGCGGACACTTGGTCATGTTCCCAGCTACATGTACATTACAAACACTACATTTCTAACCTCCCATATAAAGCGGACACCTCTCTTAAGGTCATTCCTTAGTATTGCACTGCGCATCCTTTCTGCGCATCATTTTGCGCATAATTAGCGCGCGCACATTAAAAACATGGCGGCTTTTTCATTATGGCTATGCTCGCCAGAGAGGTAAATGATCGTTTTCTCATAAACGAGCGTGGTGACCTATCATTTTTTTTTGCATATTTAAGTCTAGTAATCATCTTCTTTCTATACAAGGAGTATAGACCAATTCTCAGTGCAGAAAAATTAATAATCCCTGAAAACGTGAAAAAATACGTGTTTTTGGTTGATTTTGTAAGGAATTATGAGGTATTTTTAGTCGATTATATATCTCTTTCGCGGGGCTGGTGACCTATTCTTTTTATTCTATATTTTGAAACATTACATCACAATGTTCAAACTTCTATTTTGATGGAATTACCTTAAGCGGACACTTTATCTGGTCCTGAGGGTATCGCTTATAGAGGAGGTTCGACTGTACTGCATGTAACATTACCTAGTGTAAGCATTGCCATGGAAATACAGAAATATTGGACTTCCATCTTTGAGGTGGGAATGCTTATCAGCTTTGGGATCTTGTATCTTAGCAACATGCTGGCCAGGAACATTCCTAAGTACAAAGTTAACGTACAAATTAGAAGCAATGTCGGGCTTTTAAATAATTTTACCCCTGAAGGGGGGCTTATTAGAAAGGGGGCTTAATAGAGGAAGGGGGCTACATAGATACATGTAGAAGCAATGGGCTGGGGATTAGAAATATTTTTGCCCCTGAAAGGGGGCTTATTAGTAGGGGGCTTACTAGAGGGAGGGGGCTACATAGAAGCAATAATTTATACCTGAAAGGGGGCTTATTGCAGGGGGCTTAATAGAGGGTGGGGGGCTAAACAGAGAACATGTACGTATGTGGTATGGTACGTTAAATTAGGATCCTCATGAATAGGGAAAAGAGGGAAATTTTGACAGAAGTTAATTAACACCTTTTAATAAATTAAATACACTTACCATGCTCCCAGTTTACCAGCCGCACCAGAAATATAAAAATTGACAGTATTATCAGACAAACCAAAGGAACTGGGATCAGACAAATTTTCAAATGGATTTCTCACTAAGATAAAAGCAGAACAAAGAAAATTAATGATCACAGCCCATGTTGTCCCCCCCCCCCCAAAAAAAAAATTGTTATCATATTACACCCCTACCTCCCCATATAACAGCCACCTCTCGATCTGTCCCCAAGGTGGCTGTTGTGGAGAGGTTCGACTGTATTCATAATAATTATTATTTTTATTGTAAGTCACCATTTTGCAGATAAACTATCTCTCGCACTAAAAGACTAATGATTTGAAATAATTAAGCCCCCCCCCCCCCCCCGTCCCCCCAAAAAATTCCCCGAGGATTTACAAGTATAAGGCCATTGCACAGTACAGTAGACTCCCGCTATCTCGAACTCGGTTATCTCGAAAACCCCGCTATCTCGAACTCGGTTATCTCGAAAACCCCGCTATCTCGAACTCAAACCAATTCCCCTTGCCCTTGTTTTTCAGTCATTTACTATCGGCTATCTCGAACTCCTCGCTATCTCGAACTGTTTTTTCGTTCCCCTTGAGGGTTCAAGATAGCGGGGGCCTACTGTAGAACTGTTCCCTGTAAATGTATTCTCAGATCACAATCAAAGTTTATGAGTCAAATGTACAGTTATAATATTACTCACTTGGATGTAAATAAATCAAGAGCTCTCTTGCTGCTGGCGATGAATACATTATTATCACACATGTAATGTAAAGCAGCAAAATGGTTCCCAGCACAATCTTTACCAAGAACCTGTAAAATGAAATGCCATAACTGGATTTATCAACATATTAATTTCCTCTATTTTCTGTGACTGGTGGTAATCAGGGTTTTTTTCCCAGTAAATGAAAATAAAATTCAATGAAAGTGCTACAGGAGGATTTTTCTTTCTGCCTATAGAAGCTCCACCCCATCCCCACCCCCGTCGCAGGTATAAGCCCACCTACAACCCCTTGTGAAGTTGATTTTACAGTACCCCTACACTATAGCTCTTATTGTGCAGCATCCAGTACAACAGAGTGGCATACAAAGAACCACAAATGACTGAATATATCTGGAAAAAACTTTCATCAAGCCACATATATTAAAGGGGAGAGGTACAATTTTTCATATGCTATTTTCATGCGCTATTTTGAGGCAACCTTTTTGGATTGACTCAAAAATCACCCTCTCACCCTCACTGCCACCACCATTCCCAACCCAAATTCCCATACCCCCTCACCCCTCCCCCTCCCCCCACTCCCATACCCCCTTGCGCCTTTCCCCGCCCTAGCTTATTGGGTAACAAATGAAATCACTGACTTTACGCTCTTTATTGACTTACCAAATTAATGACAGAATTCCCAGAAGCAGCGAAGATACTAGACTCCTAAATAGTGACAAAAAATATCAAATATTATCAAGAACCTCGCCGTCTCGAGTCTCTCGACCGATGCTGGGTCAAAGTCCATGCATCTTGTCTGGAGTGCAGTTGGTCAGAGTTGATAAAAATTAAATATCTCGTATTGTGTTACCTTTGTTGATCTTTCTTATTAAAGCCATCTTTTGGTTCTTTTCCCTCATGTGACTGATTATCAGATGTTCTCTTAGTTCTTCGCTTTACACCTTCAGACATATTCCCCGCTTTCTGTTCCCCTCGCCCTTTCAACTTGTTGCTTTCACGACTTTGTACTTCATGTAAGAAGTCACGAAGATGATCGTTGGGAAACTGGTAACTAAAGAAACAACATGGCGGCCACCAGTTGAAGTTTTTTGAAGTTCAACTTCTTCGTTGAAATTGTATCAAGTTTAAAGACATTTTTCGCAAGATGTTTGGCGATAAAGCACTTGAGCTTGTCAAGGAACTTAAAAGATCCATGGATGGCACTCTACCGCCTTACAACGTAAGATATTGTTTACTTCTTGTTGAACAAAAATGGCGGGAAAATTGCGTGTAAACTTCCCAATATTTTTTAGGTGCAATTGTTTATTGCCAGAGCAGCATACTCGTAATCTTTTCTAAGATATAATCTTAAGGAACTGAAACATCAGGAAAGGTTCTGAAATAGTCCCATCTAGTCTCAAGATAGCAAATTATTAAAAGATCTTGCAGATCAAATTTGAAGACTGTATTGTGCACTGAGTTCCAGAAAATCTCCATATATACCCACCCCAAAGAAGGTCATTGGAAACTCCAAGGGGGAGGGTGTCTCAAAAAGCCAAATTTTTTAAGAAGTATGAAGCTAAACTGGAATTCAGAGGAGTGTGGGGCTGAAACCAAAAAAATCTTCCATGGCAGGTATGGACATTTTCTGGAACAGCACATTAACTTAAATTATCAGTGCACAAGGCATCAAGCAATCAGCTTGTAATATTTTCATAGAGCAATTTATAAAATAATTTGCTGTCAGAAAAATTAAAATGTCTCTTTTAGCTTAGGTCGTTTCTTGGTGTTGCGATCACCAAATGACGTAAAACAAAAGATTCAAAAGACAATAAACGATTCCCACACCACAACACAATAGCTAACCAACAATGGTTTTCCGCAACACCAAGAAACACCCGCTTTTGGAGATCCTAAAAATATGATAATTTCATTTTGGGCATGGGTCATACCTAACAGAAAAATCTCTAAATATGAAATTGAGCACTCTTATTAGTACCATGCATTTGTCCCTAAAGGTATGACAAGCATCCAAGCTTTTAGCCAGAAGGGTGTCCGGGTGTCCTGTGGACGCCCAATTCTGGGAGAAAATGATGAAAAATGCAAGACACTTCTCTGTCACATTGCCTCTCAGTCTCTCCACCCAGGAGTATAAATGGTCACTGAGCAACTGTGGCAAATTGACAAAATCCTTGGGGGTGGGGTAGCAATACTCCCAGTCGCTTCATGCTACAGAAACCAGGATAAACTCCACCAGTGTGGGCCAGTTTAGCCCGAGTGCAGACTTTACCTTAACTCTCCCTTTCCAATAAATGCACCCTCCCCTCTCCCTCTAACAAGCCTGGCCCCACACCCTCCCCCTCTCTAATAAATCCCCCCTTTCTTTGGACCTTTAATTTTTTTAATTATTTTTCTATAATTTCCTTTATTAAAGGAGGATCTAGTAAGGCAGGTCTTAGAAGAAATGAAGATTTTATTTGAGCAAAACCAAAAAGAAGTGTAAGTTTATATTTTATTATTACACTGTATATTCTCCTTGATTTTCCAATAGACAAGGTTGTCTTAATAATGGTTTGTAATGATAGAAATACTGTAAATAATACATGTATGCACATGTCATTCTTGAGAGTAA
>MU827325.1:458461-474462 GCA_029204205.1 Desmophyllum pertusum
TAACTCATAATCTGATCTATTTGCAGCTTCTCTTCTGGCGGGACTGGCACGTGACCCATTGTAAACAGAACCACGAAAAGCATCGGGATCATATATTGGAGGCAACCCGACCAATCAGCTGCTCAATGGTGGTTGCATTTTTATGTTGCCCTTAGCCAGAAAAACTAAACGGCAGCGAAGTATTTCCCGGCAAAATACGTGCCTGAAACACTACCACAGCATTGAAAATAACGGGCCTTGCGGGTTATACAGAGTATAAAATTGGTGTTGTAGGCCTGAATAGTTATGGGACAAACCATTTAAAAGTGCGGACGTATTGGCCATGACCGATGAAGGAGGTAAGTAATTAACCTAAATAATGCCAGCTATTTGTATTATATATTTGTAAAATAAATGTTTCTCCTATTTGTGGCATTTTAAAGTGTCTATGACAGATATTTTTTTATTGTGCATTGATTATCGAATCTACATAGGATCCTGATACCGAACATCGAAACCAAAAATTCCATATCGCTTTTCTTCACCGCGTTTTAGCCGTCTAGGACGTGCAATTTCATTTCGCGGTTTAGGTAGAAAAGCCGAGCGAGGTGGAGTCCTGGACGCGAGTCCGGTCGTGACGTCAAAACCAGAACGCCCCTTCGACGCACAACTCAAAGACAAGCGAGGAGTTTCCGTGGGCTTGTAGCCGTGTATAACCAGATATATTTTAGTTCACTTTGTGTCCTAGAACCGTCAAAACTTACACAAAGTTATGTCTTAGACGGATGATGTTTGAGTTTGGGAGCGATTCTGAGCGATCAGACGCATAATTCAGTGTTTCTTCGACTATGTTGATAGAAGTTTGAGTGCGATAGTTTTTAATAATACAGGTTTATAGAGATCAGCAACAGACAACCAGACCTCAGAAGGTCCTTACGATGAGTGGCTTCAAGCGTACATTTATAACGCGATACCTATACCGACAGCGATATAATTTCTCATTCTGAAAGAACGTGAATTTCGGAGCCCGGACATGCTGGAAATGTGTTGTGTATAGACTACGTCGTAAAAATAAAATTGTTTTGTTACACAAGTGCGCTGTTTGAATCGAAATGAGTTTGAACCGATTTGTAATAAGCTTTTTTAAAATTTCGCTGGTAGTTCTCGTTTATTTATCTTGAGTTTTTCCCTTTTTCGAGGACTGTTCGTGAGCGGCGAAGAGAGGCAGCAACTCGCGAAAGCGGCGAGCGACTTTGAAATCGTAATGGATTTTGTAGGCGAAACGAAGATCGCGGCACGCTCCAAATGTAAAAATAGTGTCACAGAAGCGGTCAACGACTAAACAAGAGGGTTTTGTTTTCCTTGTTTTTCGCTCCTAAAGGTATATTGTTTTGAATTTTGATTTCAGTGTCTGTTTCCCTTTTGGAAGAAAACAACAAATGCACCTGCACAATCTTCGGTAGAGGCGAGACCAAATGTGTTAAAGTGTACAATGTGATATGTGGATAAAAGTTACTATCGCGAGCCTATCATGTAAACAGCGTCCGAAAAATTATTCAGAACTGAGGGCGAAAACGTTACCGCGACAAAAATGGTTTTCTGAATCACAACCTCCGGTTTTTCTTAAAGAATAAATTATTCCTCTGCTTCCCAAAGTAAAACCACTGTTGACTGAGAAACTACTAGTGAGAGCTTATGAAAAGTGATTCAGAGCCAAGTCGATCACAACAGCGCATTGAATGAAAATCACGCAAGCTGTTGTTTCTGACTTGTCTGGGACTCCGGGATCATCAATTGCTCCATGAAACATTCTTTCTAAAGATGACTAAGAAACTCTCTCACAACAAATTCAATGATCATTTTTCTTAAATACACTTTAGGAGGCAAAATAAGGAACAAAACCTTGTTTAGGTTCGTGACTCGCTTCGGTGACACTATTTACATTTGGAGCGTGCCGCGATATTCGTGCTAAAGATCCTCATTCGATTTCCAACGTCGCCTCGCCGCTTCGCGACTTTTCTGCCCCTTCGCCCGCTCACGAACAGGTCCCCTCTAAAAGAAGAGGTAAAAACTCAAGATAAACCTACAAGCGAATTTTAAAAAGATTATTAACAAATCGGTTCAACTTCATTTCGATTCAAACAGCGCAATTGTGTAAACAAACAATGTTTATTTTTACGGCGCTAGTGTATACACAACACGCATTTTCCATCATGTCCGGGCTCCGAAATTCAACGTTCTTTCAGAATGAGAAATTATTATCGCCTGTTCGTTATATGCTTAGCGGTATACATGTACTCTTGAAGCACACTCATCGTAAGGACCTTCTGGGATCTGGTTGTCTGTATGCTGCTTCTATAAACCTGTATCATCAAAACTATCGCACTCAACTTCATCAACAGTCGAAGAAACACTCGAATTATGCGTCTGATCGCTTGCAGGAATCGCACTCCCAAACTCATAAATCATCCGTAGACATAACTTTGCTGAAGTTTTGACGGTTCTAGGAACAAAATTTGAACTTAAAATATAATTCTGGTTATACACGGCTACAAGCCACGAAACGTCCTCGCTGTCTTTGAGTTTGTTGTCGAAGGCGTTTCTGGTTTTGACCGTCACGACCGACTCGGTCTCAGGACTCCACCTCGACACTCGGCTTTTTTTTTTTTGTTTTTTTTACCTCAACCGGAAATGAAAATTTCACGTCTTTAGACGGCTAAAACGTGGCGAAGGAAAAGCGCATATGGAAATATTTTTTGTTTCGATGTTTCATAGTCAGTAATCCTATGTAGATTCGATCAAAGCACAAATAAAAAAAAATATCTGTCCATATACACTTTAAGGAAAACTAAAAGCAATCCAAGTAAACTACATAGACAACGAGTGGCAACATTTCTAGGATCCACAATTGCGTTTTTTACGACATATCTTGTTGAAACGTTTTAATTGTAGAAATAAATTATACTATTGACCGTACCATATGGGCAAATTAAAGGCTATATGGTTTCACTCGTGAATGATGATTAAGTAATATGTATAAATTAAGATTAAAGTTTATAGTCCATCGACCGATCGACCGAACGACTAAGTGAAATTTGCTATAAAACAGTTCATGAATTGCTTCGCATTCACGCAGAAAGTGCCGCGCTGATTTCAAATTCATCGTACTTAAAGAGCATTCAAGTAATATTATGACTTTTATGACTTTATGTTTTTTTTTAGTCCCTGCTAAACCGCCAGATGGTGTTCGAGTTACGAGCTTTAAGTTTACATCCGACCTTTTGGTGCAGTGGAACCCTCTTTCCCAGGAGTACGCTAATGGCAAACTCTTAGGATACACAATCTACTATAGAGACACAACTGTTGCATATGGGTCTCCAGATGAAAAGGTTAACACTAGTAGTCATTACCCTACGCGATATACATTGAAAGATCTTAAGCCAGGGCGTCAATACCGAGTCAGATGGCCGGTTTTTACCTCAAAGGGAATAGGACCATCGGAGAGTACTTTTATCGTTACGCGATCACAGGTATGTACCCCATAATATATATATATATATATATATATATATATATATATATATATATATATATATATATATATTATAATTTCGTGTGTAGAACGGTTTTCGGAGAGCGCTCAACTTTACAGGAGCAGTGACTATTATAGAATAGTTCCAGGCTTCAGGAGTGATTCATCGCTTTATTGCTACAGCTCTGTTTCGTATGGCCAAAAAATGACCACACTCATCAGGCAATTACAACGAATGACCGTTAAATTTGGATGCTGGCCGGTATAATACAAATTGTTGCTAGGTAGCGGTTGCGTTACGTTATTTTAAAGTTCTTGAGCACATATCTGTTTCTGTGGGGGCATGAACTTGCTAATTCGTTACGTTTGTTTAGGCTACATAGATCTTTTCTACAGATGATTATAAATTTTTCGTGAAGACATAGATTGCATTTCTTGCTAATGTTATTGTAGGGTTGACATTTTCTGAGTACTTCCATTTTATGTCAAAGGATTTTTTTGCATCTTTCAATGCAATCTATGTCTTCACATATATATATATATATATCGGAGTTTGCATCAGTTTTCTACCGCTACGTACGGAGGATTTCTAATGTCGGGGGTCGTTACTTTCGGTTAGCTAAATCGTGCACGGTGTATGGGTCCATCCATCTTATTGTATTAATGATAAAAATTACAATTTCCTCGGTTGTGATTGGTTGAAAAAACTCCTATTTTCCACTAATTTGCTTTGCCAAGTTGTTATCGGACAGTTTGTTATCGGACAGTTTAATAAGCCAATCACATTTAAAGTTCTAGTTTAAATCAACCAATCACAGCCTTGGTTTAAAATAACCATAGCAAGAGTACACATGTATGAACACTCTCTCTGCAAAATGGATCATTTTTTCCCCTTCCCCTTGTCCCTTGAACAATGACAGTATCAGTATTGCGAGAAGGCAATGATGATTTTGTTTATCCTATGGCACAGATGTTTTTTGCCAAGAAACCAGACGAGTTCTTTTATGGATATCTTGACAAGTTCAGATTAATTTCATCCCTCCACTACATCGTTTTAAACGGCAAACGGAGGCAAACATGCAGCCGACTTCAGGTGAAAATCCGCCATTGTTCGACAAAACACAACACAACAATGCAAGTAGACCAGTCTCGTTTCCCACTTGTGTCGGATGAAGAAATTTCGGAAATAAATGAAACGGCTGCCTTCAAAAACACAGCTCGAGCAACCAAAACATGAATGAAAGTATGGGAAAAATTAAATGGTGTAAAGCGAGAAACATTGATGTCCACAATCCAGCTCGACAAAAACATGTGCGGCTGTCACTTCTCCATCTGCTCCATGAACAAGTCGTTTGCCAATGCACAGTTCGGGGTCAGCTCCATCAAGTCCAGCAGCTGTCGCAGCTGTGATGAAAGAGAATATCTGACCATCAGATAGTTCTAATCCAGTCAGTGAGTTTGTTCCTTCAAGAATCCAAGCTTTATGCCGTCTTTGTACAGCATGACTACGAAACAGAATGTAAGCTTATCTCTCGGCGCCATATTTCAAATTTACAGCAACTGCGTGTTCAACACGAACAACATCAACCGAAGACTCGAAAAGCCAAGGAAGCGAAGAATCATTGACTCTGACTCCGATTAGTTTACAGACTTTACAGCTTCGAGTCAGCTTGTAAAAATATTGTACTTTGAAAGAAAAACTGCCCCGCTAACTGAGCGTTCGTTCAACGAAATTTTGATAAGTTGTTCTGCGCAGTTCTCGCATGGTTGCGTATTTTGATTGACACAAAGATTTACTTAGCAACCGACAATATCGTTATTTATAGAGCAAAAAAGAAAAAAAGAAAAACTTGACCCGTTGACATAATTTCCCTTCTTTTAACACTTCTCCTTTCCTCGGAAATTGTAATTTTTATGATTAATTGGTAATAGGACCTCTTGTCGTCCAATTCTGTCTGTAATCATACTCGTGATAAACAAATCGGACACCTACGCCATCCGAGCGCGCGCGCTCCAATTACGTAACAAATAGGCGCGCGGGGAACCAATCCGAAACGATAATTTTGTTATTGATACGATTAGAGCACTAATAGGACAGTGTACGCGTCATGCTTGTAATTGGACGATGTAATAGGACAGTTTACACGTCATGCTTGTAATTGGACAGTGTAATTGGACAGTACTCGTCATTTGCGCGCGCTGTCCTTTGCTCCGTGCATGCATCTCGGTCAAAAACAAACTCGATTATTATGTTTTTATTTACGTTTAACGTCTTTTCCTCGAATTTTGTTATAGTTATGATTAATTGGTAACATGACTTCGTGTCGTCCAATTCTGTCTGTAATCATACTCGTGATTAACAAATCGGACTCCCGCTGCGCGGTCGTCCGATTTTGTTAATCACTCGTATGATTACAGACCGAATTGGACTCCACTCAGTCATATTACCATTATTTATATCCATGAAATGTGGTTACCGTATTTACTCGAATAATAAAATAATACCCGGGAGGGGCGATTATTACTATTTTTTTCTAATCGAGAGAGATGATTATTCCAAATATTGCTACAATAGCTAGCTGAAGTGGCACTCTAACGAAGAGTTTATTGGAAAGAGAACCCTAGAAAAAATGTGGTTCAAGCAGTTTATAACTTGCGTAAAAAAACAAAAAAAAAACAAGAACATGTTTGATGTACCAATTGAGTGCTCCAAGGAATAAAGGAGAGAGTCAAATACATGAATATCACTATAGAAAAAAAACTGTAGTGAAGCCTCATTTTGTAACTTTTCTGTTGTGATATTCCAAGGTGTCATTTTTTAACTTGACACGGGAGAGGGTGCAAGAAAAGGCAGGAAGTGGGGGGAGGGAGTGGGGCAATTATTCGATGGAGGCGATTATTTCAAATATTTTCACCAACGTGGGAAATATTCGAGGAATTACGGTGTAAACGTATCAAAAGAACGGGTTCATTCCAGTTATATCTAGAAGAAAAAAACGGTCATTTATTGTATGTGCATTTGTGTGTGTGTATAATGTCGTCTCCTGTATACTGAAAAAATGGTATGGGATCCCTCAAGTACATCAAGGCTTGGGTCAGGAGTTTACAGGGACATTATGGTTGATCAGCCGAATATATTTACAAAGCGTGGCTTTGAAGTTGAACTCCTCGTAACCGAGGACAACTCCACCTAGTCGCAGTTGTAATATAATGTATTTTTTAGACGCAGGGCCCCTGTAGCTATGGATACCAGCCTAGAGTTGAATGGGCCACCCTGCTTAAATAAAGATTTACTACTACTACTACTACTACTACTCGAAAATTACAAGACCAGCCTTAAACCACTCAGGCATGCTTCCTGCTAGCGAACGCTAATATGTCTATACATCGATTAAAAAACAAGACGACAACTTTGATTTTTGTGCCATGTTTCGATCGTTCTACGATCATCTTCAGTTGCGAGTGATTACAGTTATGGACTTGAATTTATAATATAGCTAGTACAGCAATAACAATTACAGGTATATAAGATATGAGACAAACCCAGCACTAATTACGAAGTAAAACACAAAAGAGGCATAATTATATATAACAAAAGTGACAAAATATACATGAACTAAAGCGAAAGAAAACGTTGAAAAAGTTGTTTGTTTAGAATGGGTTTTTCCCAGTGAATGGGCATGTGCAGCGCTTCTTTTATCTTAACTTGGAATCTGGTGGTGGCGTGATCTAATACCGTAAAACATTTGGCGGAACATGATTTTCGGCATTGTTCTGATTGTTCCAGATATTGGAAAATGTGAGAGGCCCTCTCCCTATAGCTAGTTAAGTGTTCGCGAATACGTGTTGTGAGGTGTCGGCTGGTTTCGCCGACGTAACAAGCATTACAGCTTGCGCAAGTAAATTTATAAACAACACGTGAACGGAGCTCAACAGGCACGGGGTCTTTCACACTAAACAAGTTACGGATCTTAAAGGAGGAAAAAACTAACTTAATATCGAGATTAGTACAATAACGTTTACGTAGTTTGCGCACTCTGTTCTGTGCTACATTAGAAAAGGGGCCCACGTAAGGTAACTTGAAGTAATGTGTAGGATTAGAGGGAGAATCCGGAGAACTACATGGGGAGGTCTGAGTTTTAGTAATATACTGATTGATAACCCTCTCTATTAAGTGACTGGGGAAAATATGTTTGCGTATAATCAACACAAGTTTCTTGATGTCTTCATGAAAACCTTGCCATGTATTGTTGATCTGGTAGGTTCGGTCAACTAAGGTCCTAATAAGTCCCAGTTTGTAGGATAGGGGAGAAAAACTAAAATAGTTAGTTAACAAACCAGTGTAAGTTTTCTTGCGATAAACCATAGTAATGGGAGATTGAGAGTGACTATTGTCAATCAGGACATCCATCGATTATCAAGAAAGTTTCTTGATATTCTAACGGTGTTTATTATAAAATAATTAATATACATTTGAAAATGTTTAATTTTGTATTACGTTGTTTATTCTCCCGTTTCTTTAAGGATGCTCCACTTTCAATGAAACATTTGGCCAAATCGAGTTTAAGTCTTCGAGTTTTTCTTATCTTCGATGTTACTGGGCAATTCAAAATGCCGGTATACGTGACGCAGTTGCTTTGATCTCCATACAAGAAATAGATCTTAACTATTGCAGGTAAAGTGAACGTATTTTATTATAATTATTTAAGGACAAAGTTCTCACAGATGACCAACACTGGTCAAAGCTGTCTATTAATTAGTAAAACAATGAATTACCATCTACTTTCGCATTGGGATCTCACAAGTACATTTTTTTTCATAAGGCACATGTAAGGGAATCTTGTATCAGTTGTCGACGATTAGGTAAATTTATCAATGGCAGTAAATAGTTTTGAAGTATCTGATGAAAATATATTTATGTCTCATTTAGTGCACTAAGAAAATAACCATGGTTCTCCCTTTGAAATTTAATTGCACAGAATGTAATAAAATTATGACGAACCATTATCATTGAATATTTTTCATTTTTATCCTTTCAATAATTTAGCGAAAATGTCAGGATAACTGATGGAACTGCCACTCAAGTATTCTATCATCGTGGTTGTGATTCAATTACTCCAGAAATTCTCTCAGACGTTATTTTTGGTTTGTCAAACAATATCACCGTTCAACTAATTACATGGAACATAAGAAGGAGCATCAAAATCAAGTTCGCCATTTTAAAGAAGGGCCTGACGTCAGGTATGTTAGTTAAGATTTTGAAGATGATTGCGCTGCTACTTCCTGTATTCGCGTGTTTAGTCTGAAAAATAAGTGTGGCTGCTTCTACAACTGCTACTACCACTATTACATGAACTGTTGCTATTTATACTACTTTTTATTATTACTACTATTACGCGAACTACTACTATACGACTCTACTACTACTGCTACTACTACTACTACTAGACTAATAATAATAATAATACTACTTCTACTACTACTACTACTACTACTACTACTACTCACTACTGCTACTACTACTACTACTACTACTAGACTAATAATACTACTACTTCTACTACTACTACTACTTCTACTACTAGACTAATAATACTTCTACTTCTACTACTACTACTACTACTTCTACTACTAGACTAATAATAATACTAATTCTACTACTACTACTACTACTACTACTACTACTACTACTGCTACTACAAATAATTTCGCATTATCACACTCTAAAAATGATCATTAAGACTAATTTTGTTTATTTTTCACATTTCTTCACCAAACTTGCCAGATAAACTTGGGTTGTTGTCCAGTTAATTTTAAATTTAAGATTGACACAAAATGTCAAATCGTGACGTCATAATGGATGACGTCAGAAAACGAGTTAAATATTTTTTTCTAATGTGGCCCGCGGTTATTTATTGGAGCGGAGGCTTCCTTTTTAAAAACTAATTTTCCACATGAAAGCTTTAACCGATTTCTGTAATTTTTGGCAATCTAAACAAGGAATCTTCAAATTATAGAAGGCTTTTAATTTTAGGGCAATCGGAATAAACGATTAAGAGATACAAGCGTTATTAAAAGACCTCGTTTTTTTAAGAAAACGCGAATATTTTCATAAAACGAAGATATTTTTTTTTCTAATTACGTTCAATAAGTTCCAAGACTTCAAGGTTTACTGTGAGCAAGTTTCCACAAAAACGGCTGCACAGAAATTGCTACACAGTTCACTGCTTAATTTTCACTTCAAAATGATATGCTTGTGTATTTCTTCAGCTGTTGCAAGAACGCTAAAATAATTATTATATCGCACCTATCATTGGAAAGCTTAATGTTATCTAAAACTTTGCTGAATAATCGGAAAAGATCGGAAACTCCAAGGAAAAGCTATAAGCGAATGAAGAACAAGATGTTTATGTGCGTAATTTGTGAATTTCAAGATATTCAAGTTTGTTCGACTTTTGAAAAAACTACCGATTTGTTTTCGCTTATTTCTAAGTATGATAAAATACAGCATATATACAAACGGCCTAACCTTGTTTCAGGCGTGTAGCGTCGATGAAGCTCGGAGAATTTGGCTCGTCAATTTAGCTGCTTCATGTCTTCCATTTTATAAATGCTAGGAAAACCCCTCGTGTTCCGTAAATTATTCAAACTTGCCGCGTTCTGGAATTTATTTGTCACTTGGGAATTACGGATCATCGAAAATTTCCTTGGAATGTCATTGATCGTTCATTATCATTTCAATTTTCGATGATCCGTAAAATTCCCAAGTGCAAAATAAATCCCACAACGCGGCAAATTTGAATAATTTACGGAAGACGAGGGGTTTTCAAAGCATTGGTAAAATGGAGGACATGAAGTAGCTAACTTGACGACTTGATTCGCCGAGCTTCGTCGAGGCTACACGCCCAAAACTAGGCGAGGTCGTTTTTATATATGCTGGACTTTATCATACTTAACAATTACGGAAAACAAATCGGTAGTTTTTTCACAAGTCGAACAAACGTGAATATTTTGAAATTCACAAATTACGCACTATAAACATCTTGTTCTTCATTTGCTTATAACTTTTACTGGGAATTTCCGATCTTTTCCGATTATTCAGCAAAGGTTTAGGTGGTATCAAGCTTTCTAACAATAGGTGTGATCTTAGCATTATTGAAGCGTTCTTGCAACAGATGAAGCAAATACACGAGCATATTATTTTGAAGCTAAAATTCAGCAGTGAACTGTGCAGCAATTTCTATGCAGCCGATTTTGTGGAAACTTGCTCACAGTAAACATTGAAGTCTTGGAACTTATTGAACGTAATTAGAAAAAAATCTATCTTCGTTTTATGAAAATATTCGCGATTTCGTAAAAAACAAGGTTTTCTAATAGCGCTTGTATCTCTAAATCTTAAATTTCGTTTGCCCTAAAATTAAAAGCCTTCTAAAATTTAAAGATTCCTTATTTTGAATACCAAAAATTAGAGAAATCGGTTGACGCTTTCCTGCCGAAAAGTAGATTTAAAAAAGGGAATCTCCGCTCCAATAAATAACCGCGGGCCACCTTAAAAGAAAAAGTTATGGCATTTGAAAGAACAGGCAAGGGGCGTAAAACTAGTTCTCGCTATGACAAATATATCTCGTGTTATGGCAATTTAAATAAATTTTAAGGCGGGACTTAACCTAAATGCCATTTTCCGCGACTTAACATGGGTTAAATGAAAATATCTCGTTCACGTTTCAAGCAATCCAAAAACTCTATGCCCATCCCATAAATCTATGTTATGTGGTGTTTTGTAAATTGTTGGGTAATTTTTGGATATGTTTGGAAGGAAATAGTTTTTCTAAAAGGAGTTGTAAAATTTAGGGAAATGAGAAATATTGAAGATTTAATGTAGTTTTAAAATTAGAATTTGAAGTTAAAAATTAGTGGGTATCAACTGTCTGTTGGTGTTCCCTTCTTTAAAACCTATTAAAGTTTTATTGAAATTTAGGTTAAGTCGATCCCGCCTTAAGTGTCCCCCCCGGAACCATACATTCCTTCTAAAATTAATCGTTTGATTGTTTTTTTTTTTCAATTTTTTTCACAGTAAGGTACGGGTCGCACTACAGCCAATTTTGTTTACATAAAAAATTTTGTAATTTTTGACGAGGAAAAATTTGCAAAAAATTCGCAAGTGCCAAATTTTGGTGGTGGTCGCACTCAAACCAAGACGTGTTTTCCAAAACTCTCCAGATTGATGTAAATGTACACTTAAACGGCTTGGGACCAGGTTTCGTACTTTGCTTTCTTGGTTTTCGTCGTTTCTTGTAGACTTGCCACTAGTCGTCTTCTTTGAGCGAAACCGGGCGACGCGCGACAACGATCGAGGAACGTCGCGAGAGGAAACCAAAACCAACGAAAGGGAAAAATAAAGGAGATTGTTTTGAACTTGAGGCGAATTGTTCTCCAAATTGCCGCCGGTAAATTTGGTTTCGATCAGACCCAGTGTAGTCATAGACATTCGCGGCGTAATATCGATATTCATTTTCTTCGTTTTCCGGTCGAAATAATTATTAAAAGAGTCAGATGAACCAGGTAAAAAATTATTTTGTCCTGTAATTGCACGCGCTAAACTAGCGAATCTTAATTATCAAAACATAGCATCTTGCGTGAATGACAGTTTAATGGCTAAAACGGGCTAAAATAACAAAATTGTGTGATTTTCAAAAATTTGGTCGCCTCCAGGGCAACACTTCGGCTTCTTTGAAGATTGGCGAAAATTTGGCAATTCGCAAAAAAATTGACAAAAAATTGAAACTGGGGGTCGCACTGTATTTTACGATTTTTACGTTACGTGTTGACATATTTGACACTTGAATAAACAAAATTGGTCAAAATTGGCTGTAGTGCGACCCGTACCTAAGCTAATATTTTGGTAAAATAGACTTATTACGGTGGTGACAAATCGTATGATTTTAGATTTTTGGCTCGAAAACGATAATATTAGCAAAATAATATTGATCACGTGATATTTTATGACGTCACAAAACTGCTTTTGTCGTACTAGCACTGGCAGGAAGATGTTTCTCTGAGTTTTTCTTTTCTAATAGCTTTCGTCCTTTAAGGCAGCCAATCTGTAACTTAAATTGCATTGCCAAAACGAACAAAACATATTATAATTATCACACAAGGGGGGACCCGTTTTTTCGCTGCAAATTTTCTCAAATTTCCCCAAATTCAAAATGTCATATCTCATCACATTTTTGTCATATTGATAAAACATTTTCAGCGTTTAACTTAAAGTTGCAAATTCAAAACTTAAAATTGACGTATAATATGACGTCATCAATTGTGACGTCATAATTTGACATTGCCTATCATCATTCATCTGATTGGCACAGTGTTCACCTGCCGAGTTTGGTAAAGAAACGAACAAACCCAACAAAAAAAATGACCGAAAAATGAGTGAATCTGATGATCGTTTTGAGGGGTGGTCTGGCCACAGGGTGTTATTTAAATACGAGTAATTTGTTTACGTGTGCTTTATCTTTTTTCTTAGCCATATTGGTTTCGGGGTGGAATGTCACAGTTTTAAACGCTACCTACATCAGCTTTGCCCTTCAATGGACGAAGCTCGATACAAGGTTTTACATAATTGAAGTAAAAAGTATCAAAGGCAATTTAGTGGCCGTGGAAATTGTTCCAGGAAACGCTACAAGTACAAATATCCATGGAATATCACCGTCTTCAAAGTATCGCGTGGTCGTTTATGGCTTTGATGGCATTGGACAACCCTACAAGACTTTGGAAAGTGTCGTTGCTACCAAGAAGGTTTGATATAACTGCATTGTTTCATTTACAATGCCCAGCCGACATTAAATGAGGTAGTTTTGAGATGTTCCACTTAAGTTGTCTTGCTTAAGAACATCACGACTGGCTTGAGTCCGGACATCTCGATTTTAAAACCATTTTAACTGTTATGACATGAACGTTACCAAGCACTATTTAAAGTTATTGTAGTAATTTATATATATGTAAATAAAACAAAGTCCTACAAAGCAACCCGAGTAGGTTGTTTATTTTTTATCGAATTGTAGCACAACACATCGCCGCAGCTCCCTGTGATGACTAATCTCCTTTGCAGCCTTAATTTGGGTCGCCAGTCACTACGTTTCTCCCCACTAACGGATCCTTATACGTAACCCGAACAGGATTTATTTTCGCGGTTTAGCCAATCAAAGCATCGCTCCCATAACTCCCATAACTGGGAGCAAGTCGCACCGAGTTTTACTTAAAGGGTCCCTCTCAACCAGTGTGCTTTGCGCGCCAATACTCTTACGGCGGCCATTTTCGGGTGCCGCGAAAATAGCGGCTTTAAGTTAAAAACTACTTTTTGCAGGATTCTGGCCTTGTTCTGGCCACATAAAGCAATTAGACGACCCAAGTTAGTACAATTTGGAAAGTATGGCATACATTAGCCCCACGAGAGATCGAGAGATCGAGTTCCCCGGCGGATGAAAACAATAACACGCGACCGCAAAGCACACTGGTTGAGAGGGACCCTATAAACGATGTCTGATATGAAAATAAAATGTCGCAGAAAAAGCTCATTATAAGTTAGGCTAATGACCTTAATCACGCGGCGGCCATCTTAAATCCCAGAGGATTTAAAACCTTTGTTTCCGCATCTGAAACCCCGCGTAAACTCGTTGTGAAACTTAACTCTGGAAATCGGGCTGCCATTGTAGAGGACGGGAGCAGAACAATTATTCGCAGCAAAACAAACTTTGCACCGTTGTGCGCATGAGCATAATTATTCGTAGGCAGTTATTCGCAGGTCACGTGGTGGGCTCTCGGCCAATGAAACGGAAGAAAAAATGCACCGAATGATAAATGAATTTGTCATTCATCGCTATGATGATTGTAAGTTTTTTATTTATTTCATTGATTCAGTTTTTTGCGGAGTTCGGCCAGGTTCCACCCGCATCGTTGGTGGAACAGTTGCAGCAGTCAACAGCTGGCCATGGCAGGCGATGTTGATGGACAGAAATGGCCGACAGGTTTGTGGCGGTTCATTGTTGCATCCATATTGGGTAGTGACAGCAGCTCATTGTCTATATGGGAAGACGCCATCCAGTGTCAAAATAAGGTATATATTTGTTTGATGTGTTAATAAAGTTTAAATATTATGACAACCTAGAGAGCAGTCTTACTTGTTTTCCTCACATCAGGCTTCACTGATCGCCGCTCGGATTTAAATTTGATTTCTTCTCCGCGCCAAACATAACTTAATAGATTACTCGTAGTCTATTGACAACCACGGAAATAAAAAAAACCCAGAAATAACTAGCTATTGCTGTAGTCCAAAGGGATATGCCGATATCGGACGTGATTATTAATAAATCAAGCCGATAAAAAAAAAATAAGTACATGTACGCTAAAAAGAGACGTTCCGGGCTCCGGGCATGGTGCTCGCAGCCTTTGGAAGGCAGCCTGCCTATTAGAAGGAAATACCCTGATTCTAAACCCAGGTGGATGAACAGGACAACCATCTAAGATAAACAACAACAACAACAACAGCAAAAAAACTCCGACCTCCATGTTTGGGTGTTGGACGGAGGGCTAACAACCTCTCCTATAAAAAAAGGGAATGGAAAACATTATGGTCTTATGACCTGGCGGGAAAAGAAATGATGATAAAAGTAATGCAATTACTTTTTTTTTTTTTTAATTTATTAATGTGTCGAAGTCTTCTAGCGTGCCAAAAGGCCCACTAATCGGGGACACCTAAACTTAAATATCACAAAATACTATAAAAATTACATTACATTACAATACAAAATACTATAAAAATTACATTACTTTACAAGTCATATATATAATAACTATATCTATAAAATCTATAAAAACTATCTTAGTCTATTTACATTAAATTAATATCAATTACTGACAACACTTCGGGCAATTGCCCTTACAGGCGTCATCTTCGGTCATGGTAAGATCTCTCTTGCGTATTTTTGAAACAAAGGCCGTTAGTGTTGCGCTGTCTATGTCACGGGGGCTGAGCTTGGACCATAAACGCGGTCCAAAGTATCTTAAGGAATGTTTTCCATATCTGACAGTGTTAAATCTAAAAATATGGAAGTCCGAGTTTCTTAAATTATAGCAAGATGGCGTGCCGCTAAATAATTCTAGTATGTTCGTTGGTAGCAGCCTGTGCTTGACTTTGTACATAAAGATAGCGATATCTTGCAGTCGCTTATTGAACAGAGTTGTGAGGTTAGCACGTTTTAGTAAATCATCATATGTCAAATTCCAGTCACAAAAAACCGCTCGAAGCCCTCTTTCGTTGACACGTTCCAGTTTATTTTTGTCCGTTGCTTTACAAAAATGCCAGACTAGGCTACAATATGTCAGGTGTGGTAGTATCACTTATATTTTTATGTATTTATTTTTGTACTTTGAAAGGTTGGTGGGGCCCACTACAGGTACAAGTGGCAGTGTTGGAACCGAACAAGACATC
>MU827325.1:474962-609962 GCA_029204205.1 Desmophyllum pertusum
TCAAAAATCACCCTCTCACCCTCACTGCCACCACCATTCCCCACCCAAATTCCATACCCCCTCACCCCTCCCCCCACTCCCATACCCCCTTGCGCCTTTACCGCCCAAGCTTATTGGGTAACAAATGAAATCACTGACTTACGCTCTTTATTGACTTACCAAATTAATGACACAATTCCCAGAAGCAGCGAAGACACTAGACTCCTAAATAGTGACAAAAAATATCAAATATTATCAAGAACCTCGCCGTCTCGAGTCTCTCGACCGATCCAGACAAGATGCATGGACTTTGACCCAGCAGTGCAGTTGGTCAGAGTTGATAAAAATTAAATATCTCGTATTGTGTTACCTTTGTTGATCTTTCTTGTTAAAGCCATATTTTGGTTCTTTTCCCTCATGTGACTGATTATCAGATGTTCTCTTAGTTCTTCGCTTTACACCTTCAGACATATTCCCCGCTTTCTGTTCCCCTCGCCCTTTCAACTTGTTTGCTTTCACGACTTTGCACCTCATGTAAGAAGTCACGAAGATGATCGTTGGGAAACTGGTAACTAAAGAAACAACATGGCGGCCACCAGTTGAAGTTTTTTGAAGTTCAACTTCTTCGTTGAAAATTGTATCAAGTTTAAAGACATTTTTCGCAAGATGTTTGGCGATAAAGCACTTGAGCTTGTCAAGGAACTTAAAAGATTCCATGGATGGCACTCTACCGCCTTACAACGTAAGATATTGTTTACTTCTTGTTGAACAAAAATGGCGGGAAAATTGCGTGTAAACTTCCCAATATTTTTTAAGTGCAATCGTTTACTGCCAGAGCACAGAGCAGCATACTCGTAATCTTTTTCTAAGATATAATCTTAAGGAACTGAAACATCAGGAAAGGTTCTGAAATAGTCCCATCTAGTCTCAAGATAGCAAATTATTAAAAAGATCTTGCAGATCAAATTTGAAGACTGTATTGTGCACTGAGTTCCAGAAAATCTCCATATTATACCCACCCCAAAAGAAGGTCATTGGAAACTCACAAGGGGGAGGGTGTCTCAAAAGCCAAATTTTTTTAAGGAAAGTATGAAGCTAAACTGGAATTCAGAGGAGTGTGGGGCTCAAACCAAAAAAATCTTCCATGGCAGGTATGGACATAATTTTTCTGGAACAACACATTAACTTAAATTATCAGTGCACAAGGCATCAAGCAATCAGCTTGTAATCTTTTCATACAGCGAATTTATAAAATAATTTGCTGTGGACTTTGACGTGATTTTACAAACAAATGTACAGAAAAAATTAAAATGTCTCTTTTAGCTTAGGTCGTTTCTTGGTGTTGCGATCACCAAATGATGTAAAACAAAAGATTCAAAAGACAATTAAACGATTCCCACACCACAACACAATAGCTAACTAACAATGGTTTCCGCAACACCAAGAAACACCCGCTTTTGGAGATCCTAAAAAATATGATAATTTCATTTTGGGCATGGGTCATATGGATACCTAACAGAAAAATCTCTAAATATGAAATTGAGCACTCTTATTAGTACCATGCATTTGTCCCTAAAGGTATGACAAGCATCCAAGCTTTTAGCCAGAAGGGTGTCCGGGTGTCCCCTTGGGTGTCCAATTCTGGGAGAAAATGATGAAAAATGCAAGACACTTCTCTGTCACATTGCCTCTCAGTCTCTCCACCCAGGAGTATAAATGGTCACTGAGCAACTGTGGCAAACTGACAAAATCCTTGGGGGTGGGGTAGCAAATACTCCCAGTCGCTTCATGCTACAGAAACCAGGATAAACTCCACCAGTGTGGGCCAGTTTAGCCCAAGTGCAGACTTTACCTTAACTCTCCCCTTCCAATAATGCACCCTCCCCTCTCCCTCTAATAAGCCTGGCCCCACACCCTCCCCCTCTCTAATAAATCCCCTCTTTCTTTGGATCTTTTAATTTTTTAAATTATTTTTCTATAATTTCCTCTATTAAAGGAGGATCTAGTAAGGCAGGTCTTAGAAGAAATGAAGATTTTATTTGAGCAAAACCAAAAAGAAGTGTAAGTTTATATTTTATTATTGCACTGCATATTCTCCTTGATTTTCCAATAGACAAGGTTGTCTTAATAGTGGTTTACAATGGTTTTGTAATGGATAGAAATACTGTAAATAATACATGTATGCATATGTCATTCTTGAGAGTAAAGTAAATGATCCACAATGGTAATGTGTTTGTGTTATGATAATTATTATCAGGATTTTCAGTTGATTTTCTTGTTATTGTTTTCATCTGGAGCAAAAGAGTATAAATTCAATAAGGGGTGGACCATTTAACTTCTAAGGAGGGTTGGTGATTTTGAAAAAAAAATATCCTGCAAGCACACAAAATTTGTGCGCAACGTCCACTGCGGAAATTTTTTTTCCTGCAAGGCACTACCTGATGGGCTGACACATGCAACTTCAGAAAAAAAAATATCATGCAGCAGCACACACATGCCCCAAGAAAAAAAATTCTTGCACATGACAGGGTTTGAAATTTTTTTTTTGCGCCTACATGTATACCAATTCACCCAAACCCCCCCCCCCCCCCCCCTCAGAAGTTAAATGGTCCACTCCTAAGTTTTATTTCACTCGTTTTCTTTGTTTAGTGCATTAACTGTTGATGGAGAAACTGGTTTATTTTCTGGAGTGCATCTGAGGCATGCCAGTTTAGAGAGAAATAAGAGATGTCTACTGTCCTACATGTGAGTAAAATGAAAAAAGACTTCACCAAGAACATTAACCCTTTCACCCCCAAGAGGGGTGTCTCCAAAACGAAGATCGAAGATTGAAGACCGAAGACCAAAGACCAAAAAACGAAGACCTCATCACTTTTAGACCTGTCAAATTACAGGCGGATGAGCCTGGCTTAAACGCTTTGAAAGATGCCAAAATAAAACGAATTCGATGGGTCTTCGTTTTGTAGAAAAGGCCGGCTCAAACTACAAAACGAAGACCCAGCCTTTTCTACAAAACGAAAACCCCTTCGAATTTGTTTATTTTGGCGTCTTTCAAAGCGTTTAGCCAGGCTCATCCGCCTGTGATTTGTTAGGTCTAAAAGTGATGAGGTCTTCGTTTTTCGGTCTTTGGTCTTCGGTCTTCGATCTTCGTTTTGGAGACACCCCTCTTGGGGGTGAAAGGGTCAAGTTTCACTACTGAGGAAAACAAATCTGGAATTTCCTTTTGCAAAATTGTCAAAAAAATGAATGGTCACACCAGGGTTTGATCCACATTTATTGACTCAAGGTTTGACTCTGGGAGCGAAAGAATTAAACAATCTAGTGACTCATCATCATCAAACCATTTCTAGCGTCTTCGCACGCATTGCATGCCTATGATGCTAGATAATTTCATCTCCTAACTTATTGCCCTGAGGTCTTTGTGTGTCGCATGGCACGACAAGGACCGACGATGATGAAATTATTGCCCAATGCAGCTCTGGTGATCATTTGAATGGTCACACACTAGCCTAAGGGTTTCATCCACAGAGTTAAAAGTTACAACCACAGCATGCATGTATAATTAATGAACTGAATACCACATGAAATATCAATAATAGAATGGTTGCTCACTTGGGTTTCATCCACAGACTTAAATGTCATGCAACCACCTTGTACAGCAATAGATCTAATGAATTTTCAATAAATGCTCAATAGCTTTCATTTGAATGGTCACACACTAGGAACATTCATCCACTAAGAACTAAGTAAGAACATAATAAACAGAATAGTTTATGAGTTATATAATTATATGTTGTGGTTTAAATTTATTTTGGGGTTAAATTTTTTAAACCAGTTTGATTTTTATTTTCCTTTGTCTCAGATTATGGAAATGAATATTAGACAAAGGAAAATAAAAATCAAACTGGTTTAAAAAATTGAAACCCAAAAAAAATTGAACCACAACATATACATGCAGTACATGTAGTAAAGAACTATGGGAAAATACTGCTCAATAGCTTTTATTTGTCTAATGGTGACACTAGCCAAGTGTAAAAAAATGGACAAGAATATTATAAACCTTCAGATCAAGCAAAATTATCTATGGTCAGACTCAGTGGCAAAAAAGAGAAAACTCTGCTCAGAAGATAATTAAATTTCCGGCTCAATCTGGCACGTCATAATGGCAACAAAGAACAAAAGCTGCTTTTATCTAGAGCAGTATTGGTTAATATGCACATCTTCTGATGCACTACTTCCAATTTAAATGTGTTCTTTTATTGAACTGGTTCAGCTATAACAGGATGTTAAGAATAAAAGGTCTCCGATGGGAGTTTGGAACTGTTTTACCTGAAGACATCAAGTATAATTTATGTGAACAAGAGGTGGTGAAGTACATATTATTAAATAATAACCTTCAGCCCATTTATGTGCCACCTAGGCACGAGGAGGATGAATGAATGAAATAATAACCAACTTTTCAACAGTTACTGACTTACTGTAGTAAAATATAATAAATATGTAAGATCTACATATTATTGAAACTGAGAATTAAAATAACTACAGTGACTCTCGCCTTGCGGACAACCCGATATTACGGACACAAAATCCAGTCCTTCACCTGGCGAAAGCTATAGAGGTTTGACTGAAAAGGACTCCCACTATTGCGGACTCTCACTATTACGGACTCCAAACTACGTCCCGAGGGTGTCCGCTATAACAAGAGTTGACTGCACATGACTTTGTATTGACTAACCTATTTAACAAAAACAAATTTTAGTTACAATTCATGGATAATCATTTAGTCATATAAAGCCAGGATTTGCAGGGCTGTAAATAACAGTCGGTCATCGACAATGGCCGACCCAAATTTGCCAATGTCTGATGAAATCGCAACTGTGGTTGGTCGGACATAATGTCCGGACAATTTTTTTTGCCTTCCAACGTAAAACTTTCAAGATATACTTCAGAGAAGCACAGTTATTTATAACATCGCTGAATCATTCCTTGAACAAATCTGCTTCACATGTTGGACTGCATAATATGACCACAAGTGCTTCACAAAATGATCATTGTTTATTTATTTATTTTTTACAATATCGCCGAAACATTTCGCAAACGCCATTTGGATATCAGACTGCATTATGGTTTTAATATACAAGAAACAAAATTATTTGCAGCCCAGGATTTGTACTTCCCCTTATACCAACTAAAGTTGTTACATCATTTTATGATAAACAGATTCAGTGGTTTACAAAGTACAACAAGTCATTGGCGACATACATGAGAACTGTTGGCCTGGACCTAACACAGGTGAAAGGACTTAATTATCTCTTCCTAGCACTTCCAAAATTTGGTCATTTTTGCATTCTCATAATTTAGATGTAGAGAATGGTTTTGAGTTTTGCTAAGGATAAAGGGTTAGAGGGAGATTGAAACCCAGCCCAGTTTCCTCTAAGCTCATTAGCGGTATTGGTGAACTGTTACGGCAACTTTACCCATCAGAGGGGAGTAGCAATACCCCTGGTCACTTCATACTACAAAAACCCATCCTCCTCCTCAGGTACTTCACATTTTCTCTTTGCTACGAATGAGCGTAAAGCGCAGAGCGACTAGTCACGAGCATGAAGCATGAGGGACCTTGGAAGGAGAAAGACACGCTTCCCTCCTTCCTTTGCGTGTGTGAAATAAGAGAGACGTCTGGATAGTGGGGGGAGGGGACAGGGGGGTCAGAACCTCCCGCTTCCCGTACCCTGCTCTCCCGCCTCCCGTACCTTTGTTTCCCGACTCCCGCCCTTTTTCGCGTTGCTCCCGCCCCCAGGTAAATTAGAAGGCTTCAAAACCCATGTTAGTCATAAAACTGTGCACTGGCACTACCATTCGTAGGCCTTTCATGATTTTCATTTTTTTTTCTAAAGTACTCTAAAGCCTCGGAGGATGCTACATGCAAGTCAAATGACATTGTCGGGTTCTTGTTTTTGATAGTATTCTAATGCATTAATAAATAGAGAAAGTTAGCGTTTTGCATTTCTCTCCCGCTTCCCGCCCTTTCCTCTCCCGCCTCCCGTACCCCTCCCGCCCCCTATTCTCCCGGGCTCCCGCCCCCCCTGTCCCCCTCCACTGGATACAAGGCTGACAAAAACCAGAGTTAAGAGCTGGCACGGATGAACCACTTGCTCCTCCAATCTATTGGATTGTAACAGACTTTAAACTTAGTTTTTTTTTCATTTCACTTTCCAACTTTGGCCCATTAGAGAACCCGTTGACAGGCTATCAGTACATAGTATGTTGTGCAATGATTGAAGACATTAATTTTTATGCCAATTATTATTTGATTTGACAGGACATGAAGCCACCAAAATCACTGTACATAGAGGTAGGTGACTGTTTAGCATAAGTCAGACAAAAATATTGTTGGAAACTTCTATGGGATCTATGTACATGTAAGTTTCAATTAAATTTGTGTTTACATGTATATAACATAATACAGAACAATACATTGTTATATTTATACATGTATGATCGGCCTATGATCTAACCAAGTTTTGTGCATTTTTCAGGTTCGATGTCTGGAAGACTACGGAGAGTTTGAAACAGAAGATGGAACAGTGGTGTTATTGAAGAAGAACAGTCAGGTAAGACAGCTTCATCCTCGGAGACCCAGGGGCAGTGCAGTTAGTCGGGGTGAGGGTTTAAAGTCAAAACAGCAGGGGAAAAAATTGACAAAGAAAAGTAGAAGAGAGAGAAGATACCCTGAATTTCAGCCATTTCCTCTGTACATGTACGTGACAGAGAAGACGGCTGAAATTCAGGCTACATACAACAAAGTTTTTTTAAAATTTGTCTGTTTTGAACAATCAAAATCTAAGACATAACCTGCGAGTAGGCTCGTGCGTGATTCTCACGGCTTTCGACAACTCGCTAATAGACCTCAAACGTGAGCCTGTTTCCAGGATATCTGAGACATTGGAGAAGGGGGGGGGGGGGGGGGGGGGGGGGGGGGGGGGGGGGGGGAGGGGGCAAATTAGAAGACAAGGAACCTGTAAGGAGTAATATATTACTTGATGTCTGCCACTTGGGAATTTAAAATTAATGTTCAAATAAAATAAGCTGATTATATCTCTCAGTGTCATTTGTACAGTTTTACATGGCAAACTCACATGTTTTTGTGTAGTACGTGTTGTATGATTTTATTTGACATTCCTACTATCCTATTTTTAGCATTTCCTGCCAAGATCTCACTGTGAACATCTTATCAGACAAGGAATCCTTGAACATATTCTGTAGAACAGCAGACCTCGTCCATCATGTGGAAACATTTTCTATTTCAGACATAATTTATAATATTCATTCATGTAAAAATAATGACAAAACATGTAGTCAAATAAGGCAAAAAATACAGAGTCGTGCAATCAACTGAATCAAAGCCTGCAAATTTGGAATGAGGAACTTGGAGAGCAGTTGGAATTGTTTTTGTTTTTTTTTCATACATAAAGAAAACAAAGCCGAGTGATACACTGGTGCAACGAGAGCGTTGCGTGACGAGCCCGTTGCGTGACAGAGAGAGGGCCAAGTCTCTTTCTTCAAAAATCTTTTATTTTAGTTTTTGATCACTTCGCAAAGAGCTGCGACAAAATTATACCTATAAAATACTCTGTTTATGGATAGAATTTACAGAGGGTGTTGCAATAAAAGAACAACTGTGTGTATATTAAAACCATAATGCAGTCTGATATCCAAATGTGGTTTGCGAAATGTTTCGGCGATATTGTAAAATAAAATAAACAATGATCATTTTGTGAATCATTGTGGTCATATTATGCAGTCCAACATGTGAAGCAGATTTGTTTCAAGGAATGATTCAGGCGATGTTATAAAACTGTGCTTCTCTGAAGCATGTCTTGTCAGTGAACGTTTTGTTCTTTGATGTCGCAAAGAAACATTTTTGACAGCTGTCGACTTTCAGACAACATTTCAATATTTCCCAAAACGGGATTTTTGGCTCCTTCCCCCATCTTTTTCTTTCTGCGAATAATTTTTGCGCGTTCAATTGTCGTGTTTGTTTTTTTTGACACGCGAAATCAACGAATGCTCAGGTTGCGTGACTAATCGAATTAACGGCGTTGTAGCGTGACTCAGCCGTCACAGTTTTGTTACAGGCCCGTTCCAGCAAAGCATTGTGCAATGCGTGTTGATATATCGGTGATCATTCGTAGTCTGGGACATAGTACCGTGCTTCCTGTTGCATAAAGCTCATAATGCTCAATCGTGTAGCGTTTGCTTTGTTAGTAGCCTTTGCGTGCGAGACACTCGCTATGCCTGCCGAAGATCTCGGTTTTCCTGCACCTTTTGAGAAGGTTTTATCGTTGAAGGAGCCACCAATCGAGGGTAAGCAACTATAAATACTGTTGATTTTATAGACGATGAAATTATGATATGCAAAAAGAGCAATCATGGCTTCAAGTGTATCTGGGCTTCCAGTCTTGTTCAATATGTACACAGCATCAGATAATTTGCATAATATAAGAGATTGTATGGAATTTCGAACTGCGAATTAACAAACTGTCAACAGCGTATAGTGAGATCACTCAGTAAAGTTGACGAAACATCTACTGGCGTTGTTTTCTATCCTTCCACTGAGCAATTTGAGCGATTTTTATGTCAATCCACCTTCCGTCAGGGGCACCCAACGGATCGTTTCGGTGGAATATCTGTTCGGAAGGCCTATAATCGCCTCAGATTTTCGGTTATTGAAATGTCATCTCAAACTTTCTAAATATGGAAAAATTAATGCTTTTGTTTTCGGAGAGATAAAAATGTCGTTTTGGGTACAAAAACAGGTCAGCTAGGATTTTCGGACAGGCAAAAGTAGCTCATAAATTCGGGTGATAAGATTTTAATCCCTAAAACTTTCTGAAGTTTGAAAGTTCAGCTAACGTATCCGAAAAGATACATTTTTCTTAGCGTTTAAAAATAAGCAATTAAACTAAACAAAAAGCACAATTACAACGTAAAAACGACGTTCCGACAACCTACAGGAAAATTTTGTCGTTGGGTGCCCCTGTTCCGTGCGGATACGTGGTCATTTGAAGAAGGGCTTTCAATCTGCTTGCACAACGGAGCTGACGTCGCTGACGGAAGGATAGGAAACAGTGGAAGGATAAAAAGTGTTTCATCAACTATATGTAATTTTTTTTTTAATTTAGTGCTGAGAATTCTTAGATTTCCATCTTCCATACAAACTCTTATATTGATTGATTGATTGATTGATTGATTGATGTTATGCAAATTATGCTTGGGTGTTCCAGCCTCTGATATTGAGGAAGGAGGGTAACCCAGGTGGGGGGGGGGGGGGGGGGGGGGGGGGGGGGGGGGTACTCAGGTATAATAGTGATGGGGAGGCTCGAAGACCTTTTGGGGTGTTTGAAATTTGCGATCTGAGGACTTTTTTGGGGTTAGAAATTTTGTGGTGACTTTTTGGGTGGAAGATTTTGGTAAGGATTTTTGGGGGATTGAAAAAAAGCATAACCCAGGACACCCAGGACACCCAGGGTTCTCATTTTTATGTCAATTTCATTTACAAACGTAAACTACATGCAGATTATTATTTTTTTAATGCCAGAGAAAAAGAGGACTTTTTGGGGGTTACGCTCTGGGCCGTTGGACTTTTTGGGGGTCTGGTTTTAGCCTAATAGGACTTTTTTTTGGTCTAACAATTTGGTCTCATTCGAGCCTCCCCGTCACTATTATACCTGAGTATCCCCCTGGGGAGGGTAACAGAAGGACAGAAACCAACAAAACTGCTCCATTTGGTAATCAGACTCTCCAGCAAATATTAAAGTAGTCAAGGGTTCGCTCAGGGGAGAAAGTTAATAGCGGGGAGAGACAGGACTGAACTACCCACTTCCCATGCCTATATACTCCCAGTTCCTGGCTCTGTGCTTTTTCTATTGAAAAATATATATTACAATTTTTTTCCTATTTTTTCCCAGTTCCCGCCACCTTGGGAATCCCGTTTCCTGCCCTCTCTTCTCCTGCCTCCTCTAGACATCCTGCCCTCTCTTCTCCTGCCCTCCTCTAGACATCCTGCCCTCTCTTCTCCTGCCTCCTCTAGACATCCTGCCCTCATCTTCTCCTGCCTCCTCTAGACATCCTGCCCTCTCTTTCTCCTGCCTCCTCTAGACATCCTGCCCTCTCTTCTCCTGCCTCCTCTAGACATCCTGCCACTCTCTTCTCCTGCCTCCTCTAGACATCCTGCCCTCTCTTCTCCTGCCTCCTCTAGACATCCTGCCCTCTCTTCTCCTGCCTCCTCTAGACATCCTGCCCTCTCTTCTCCTGCCTCCTCTAGACATCCTGCCCTCTCTTCTCCTGCCTCCTCTAGACATCCTGCCCTCTTTTTCTCCCAGGTTCCCACCCCATTGTACCAAGAGAAAACAAAAGGAAAGTTAAAAAAAGAGAGCACCAGGAGGGTCTTATTTTTTTACAAGGGGATCTGGTATCATGTCAGTCATGCCTAGTGTAGCTGTAAATAATAATTATTTTGACATGATGATTTTTGGCACCATCTCAGACCTTGAGGTTAAAATACTCTAAACCCTACCAATGACACGCGTACCAGTGTAGCTAATTATATGTCCCCCCTCCCATCAATCAGTTTAGACAATCATCAGAAAACAGCATGCCCAAGTCCATCAAATTATAAATTAGCAAATTGCATGTTCTATCCTGGGGGGGGGGGTGGGGGGGGACTTCAATATAAAAAGTGGCAGGGGTGATCGTCGTACCTCCTTTTAGGGGTTAAAATTTTGTGGTTGGTGTACTGCTTAGGGGTGTTAAATCTAAAATGACTACCGTTAGAGTTATTCCGGTACGTTTTACAACAACTAGTTTTGTCTTAGAATTGGTACAGGTACGTACCTCTTAGGGGTGAAAATGAAATTGGAGCCACGCCCACAAAACGAGATTCTTGTATTCTTGTAAGAGGTTATTTTCAAAATTTTCCGACAATCACCCCCGACCCCTTTATATGGGAGTCCCCCCCCCCCCCCCCCCCCAGGTTCTATCCAGTTGGGCATATGGTTGTGGAAAGCTGTCATTCAAGCATAATATTATACTAATCTCAGCCAAAACATCTTGGAATTAATTACAGGTAAAGATGTTGTGATCCTACAAAATCTTCTGCTGAGGTCTCCATTTGTAACGTCTGTTGAAAGAACAGGTTTTTATGACAAAAAGACCAGTGAAGCTGTAGCCAGCTACCAAAAGGGGAATGGCTTGGCCAGGTAAAGTAATGAAATCTTGTCCAGAATTAAACCTACCCAAGTCTGGAATGCTAGGACTTAAGTTTATTTGTAGCAGTTTCAAGGCCAATCCATAAAATGAACCCTACATGTACATGTAATATTACTATCCTGCAAAATATCACCTGATAGTTAGCCGACGAGACCATATGGCCGAGTTGGCTATTAGGGACCAATCGTTTATTACATCCCAGGGGGTGTGTTTTTTGGAGGGGTGGGGGTATGTAGAAGTAGCACTTTTTTGTTTTGGGGGTATTTTTAATCTTCTTGAAGAAATGGGGGGGGGGGGGGTAAATTATTTTGAAACAAATACTATCTTATAGCGAAAACCATCTTCGGAATCCACCAAAATGCACTTTTCAGAGCCTGAAATCTCAAAAACATTTTCCCCAAACACCCACAAATAGGAGTGGGGTCCAACTCCGTTTAAGACTGAACTTGAAACATTACTTTTTATTCAGCAATGGTGTATATTAATGCAACAACAGCCTCTCTAGTCTTGAAGCAGCTGATGTATGATGGATATCAAGATGACGGCACTGTGCCATCTGGATATAAATTTAAGGTAAAGTTATTAATCATATTATTAATATAATTTCAGATAATTATTCTTTATTGATGAGCACCAATAATTATTTTAAAGTGACAATGTAGGTCTGTCTGGTCAATAGGTATGTTGATTGTAATAAATTAATAATTTGTTACTGCCGATAGAGGGTTATAATCTTATGTTGTTGCTTGGTTTCTAAGTACGTCCACTTTTTTGCAGATATAAACAATAGATGCAAGAATAACCCTATTCTTGCATCCTTCTTTCTTCCAAACTCAGGCAATGAAGTGGTGAAATTGAGTGGCAAAGCAAAAATTGACAGTTTATTTTGTTTTGCAGATCCATGTTCCCGTGTATCAAGATCGCACAAAAGAAACAAATGCTACACTTTACGACTCCAACAATAAGGTTGGTTTAATTTTGTTTCAGTGTTATTGCCCAGTAGGTTTTAGTATCTTGTAGAATTAATACTCATAGAATTTAAAATACAGTTAGGTTGCTGGTCCCCATAGAATTTACATAATGCTCACATCCCACTTCTGATACCATGTTTGATACTCATAGAATTATTACTCTAGAGTTAGGATCTCCTAGAATTTAATGCTCACTTCTGACACCATATTAATATCTCAAAGAATTGATACTCGTAGAATTAATACCCAATAGAGTTAGGATCCCATATAATTTAATGCTCACTTCTGACACCATGTTAATATCTCAAAGAATTGATACTCGTAGAATTAATACCCAGTAGAGTTAGGATCCCATATAATTTAATGCTCACTTCTGACACCATGTTAATATCTCAAAGAATTGATACTCGTAGAATTAATACCCAGTAGAGTTAGGATCCCATATAATTTAATGCTCACTTCTGACACCATGTTAGTATCTCAAAGAATTGATACTCGTAGAATTAATACCCAGTAGAGTTAGCATCCCATATAATTTAATGCTCACTTCTGACACCATGTTAGTATCTCAAAGAATTGATACTCGTAGAATTAATACCCTAGAAGGGGCAGGGATAATGGTCTCAGCTTTTATAACATTTATGAATAAATAAAATCTTATTTTTATCCAATGTGTAGGTAAGGTACACATTCCGGGCACGCTGTCATGGCGCTACAGATCCTGCAAACTGGTGAACCAATAAATCAACTCACAAGAAATGGGAACACTCCTACCGGATTAGTGGTGCGAATGTTTTTATTTTAATTTTCACTTCATAAACTTTATAAGTTATATATTTTGTACATGTGTTCACCAACACATTCAAGAAGGTCACTGACATTTTTTTTTGTTCAATTTTTCATTTTAGACATTTGACCTCAATAGTCCTGAGCCAGATCCAAAGTCATTTGGCCCGTAAGTACTTAATCCATTTTTGTTCTAATGCTCAAGATGTCCCCTAATTGTTACTGAAAATCTGTCTTGTTTTATACTTTAGGCCCAATTTATACATCGTATTCAAGTGCGGATCCAGGAAAAAACTTGACCAGTTTACTAGAGTCTGAGCGCCGAATCTATGGAAGTCCGGAGGCAAACATTTTTAGATTTTCATTCTCTAAAATTATATTTCCCTCGATTTTGAGTCATTTGGAAAATTTGACGATCTCTGTAAAACGGTGTAAGCCGGTGGTAAGCCGGTCTGGATCCGCGCCTGACCATTCACGGTCGTATTTGACTTGCATCAAATCCAAAAAAACTGAAACATGTGCTTTTGTAACTTTTCTGTTGAAACGATTAAATCAAAAGCCTGTTTCCTATCCAAGGTGTAAATGTTTAACTTTACAGGGAAAAGGTGAAAGAAAGGAGAGGGGAAGTGGGGCAATTATTCAAGGAAGGCAAAATATTTCAAATAAAATTATTTTCACCAAAGGGGGCCAATTATTCTAAGGGGCGATTAATCGAGGGACGGCTATTATTCAAGGAAATACGGTAAACTCCAGTTGCTGTAGCATGAAGCAACCAGGTCTGTATTACCGCGGCCCCATGAGCTGGATGGGATGGTAGTCCATCACAGGTTTATATAATCCTCATCAATTTGATGGCAACATTAATCTTTATACTCAGAGAGGCACTGTGAGAGTTGTGTTTGACATGTACTCTGTGACATGTACATGTAAATGCCCAAAATCACAACACCCTGGTAAGCAGGCTGGATCCCTGACTGGTCTGTTGATCCAGATTCCAATGTACTTGATGCATGCATTAGGCCACCACAAGTACACCTCCCATATATGGTAATAATATTAATAATTATTTCTTCTCTGTTTAAAGATATCCTGTCATAAGGGCAGTCAAGGGTGTAAAAGGTAAGAATCACTTCTGACACGAAGTGTAAATCTAGTCCCTTGCAGAGGTTCACTGTCCATGCATAATGTTATCTCAATACTGGTAATCTGTATGTAGTCATTCCTGGTACATGTGTTCATGGCCAAAAAGGTGGATCTGAACCTTTTCCATAGATTGAAAGTCTGGTGCTGACACTATTAAATATTAAATATGGTGGCATAGTAAGTGCCGATGTAAACTGTTAACATGACAAAACTTGAGCCTCTTAATGGGAAGGTGAAATCATAAACCTTACTTTACAAGGAATTTTATATTTTGATAGATATTACAACGACGACCCAGACAAAATGAGGATTTAAGTAAAAATATGAGACCATAGAAACTTGAGCGACGTGACACACTCCATTGATTATTATGGTTTGTATTACATTAGCTGAACTCTGCACATCATATAATGAATATGAATTTATTCGTATTCCAGAACTTTGTGCAGTTTAGGCCGTGCCCCAACTGTGTTAGCCTTAAGCATTTTGTTGTCCATTATTTGCCGATTTATTTTATTCCTACAGGGAATGCTCTGGCAATCGGTCGACAACAAAGATGACACTTTTCTAAGTGACTACAGAAGTGAGAATTCATCATTGTCATCCACGAGGAGAGTCTGGGAAGGGAAACATTGGGATCCATCAACAAGCACTCATGCCTAAACAGGTAAAGGATTAAAATTCTGCACACCTGTTTTGTAAGCGCATTAATTACTTCAAACTCATCGCTATTCAATCAATCCAACTCAGACATGGGGCTTCGGGGTCCGAGCGATCGATACTGTAAGTAGAGGAGCTGGAGATGCAATGGGGATTTACTTTTCACCTCCCCCCTCCCCCTTTCCAAAAGGAAATCCAAAATAATTAATAATAAGACCCAGTTATCTTCAAAGGACGCTCTAATATTCCCACCCCCCCCCCCCCCCCTTCCCCTCTCCAAAAAAAGCCTTTTGAACATAAAATAAGATCATAATATAAATTAAATAGTAATAGACCTTATTTATAAAGTGGCGGTGGATTAACTTATGTCTTTTATGTTCATGTCTAATCAGCCTGCCCTAGCCTCATTTGAGAGTTTAAAATTTTATTTTTGAATTTTGCACATACTAACGAGGCTAGGGGGGTTGATTAGCATGAATATAAAAGAGATAATTTAATCGGCCCGCCATTTTATGAATAGAGGTTCTATGACAGGCCCAGAGTTTCTTTTTTTTCGAAAGACTCATTCAGAATTTGTATGATTTTTCATCAACAGTCATAGGATGCATACATGTACAAACCACCTGCAGACATGCTTAAAATCGACGATATCCTGGGTCAAAGAACTGGGACAGTGGCTCATACACTGACAACCCCTTTGGATGAGAACCCATACCCACTACGTTCCCCTACAAGGCCTTCTCTCTGTTGAGCTAGAATTGGTTGAGTTTTGAAGTCCACAAAAGCCCGATATATTTACTTTTAGGAATTCGCAATGAATTTCAAACTTCTATAGACTAAGATATTATGATCTATCATTATTTTGTAGCTAACAAGTCAGATTTGTTTCATGTTTTGTACAAAGATAATCAGAATTTAGCATTTATACAGTCATTGCCAATCAGTATTTTATTGCAATGATTTGTATAAAATAATGCGATGGTATTCCTTTTTTCTTGCTACCATCAGTCCTGTCTCGCTTGACAATGTACTGATGAAAAAATAATTACCAAATTGGATAATTATATCAAAACTACTTCGGTTACACCAAAAGCATTTTACAGTTTACTACAAAGTAAGGTCCATGGAACCTACATGTATTATAAAGGAGCTGTGTCACAAAATTATTAAGCCATTTTTGGCGAAGTGCACAAATCGCCTTCAAATTTGAAGGGAAGCCTCAAAAATAACAGTTTTACTAAGGTAGATAAAAACACCAAAGAGGTGACTATAGGACCAATACAGGAAAGCAAGGATGGAGAAGATTAAGACGGATTGCGATACTGAGTGAAGTACGCCGAACCGTGACGTAGCTCCTTTAAATGTTAAGTGATTGGCCTTTGGCAAGGAACGCTCTTGGGAGATTGAATGCGATCCGTAACCATTATTTACGTTTTTGCCATTATTACAGCGATGGCTCGCATCCATAGGCCCCACCCTGAAGATATTCAAGACTCATATGATAAAAATTCTGCAAGAACTTGGTGTGATTGTTAGACAAAAATACCTTGGAAAAACTGCCATACCCCTTTATCGGCCCACAAGGACTACTTTCTAGTTGAATAGAGTATTGTGCCTGAATGACCTACTAATTATCTGACGTTAAAGGAAATGTGATTGATGACAATGAGCGGCAGTTCTGTATGGGCCATTTACAACAATGGCCGATAACTCGAAGGCACAGCTGCGTTGTGTAAATGCTCGCCATAACAGATCTGCAAAATATTATGATATTGAGCTTCACGACATGAATGCATCTAAAATTAATGCTCATGTCTATCTACTATCTTGGGCTATACTAATCATTCTTAGTGCGAGTACAATCAAAGTAGAAGTTTATGTAAATCAGAGGACGAAATCTGTATCCGATTTACAGATATTACATTAAACATTTCATTTCTTTTGTATTATCTTTTATGAATTATGTAAAATTTATAATTACAACAAGATTTACATAGGCACAATTATTTTTATGAATGTTTTTATTATTATCTCCTAATATGCCAGTGGATATAAAAACTTACCGAAGATGGAAATTGACATATTACTAACATCTGATTGTATTTAAGTGCAGTTAAATTCTTAATAATACATTTAAATTAGAGTTTTGTGTGAATCAAGGTTACATTAATTTTGGTTGCTCAGATTGTAAGCCACCCAATAAATTTTACAACAGTTATTGTTATTTGGTCTTGTATGACAATAAATTAAAATATCCTAATGAAGTGTACTGATGCAGTGTAGATTAAATTATTATCTGGACAGAGTCTGACAAAAACGTTCTACATGTATGTCAACTTTCATTATAATGAAACCCTTATGACTCGTGTAAATGCTAGCCTCGTCTACAAAATCACCTACCCTAAAATGTTGATTTTGCTCCACTAAAACAAAACAAATAATCATATTTAATAAAACAGTTTACAAATGCTACTTACTTACTGATTACAAAAATAAGTTAGGTGATATGTTTCCTTAGTTAATTCTTTCATCTCTTGCCCCAGGTATTCAATTATATTTTCATGAAAAGTTTTTTCAAAAAACAGCGCCAGTGTTGAAATTGTGCAAACAACAATTTACGGGATCCGATGAGGACCTTGTATTTATCTTATGGCAAGATGCAATACTTAACTTTTCTTTATGATGATAAATTCAGTTTTTGCATTTAATTTTCACAAATCTTAAACTCACAAAATTAAAAATGTTAATGAAGTTAAAACCTTTGCAAACAATAAAAGGGGAATAGCCATGAAAGGTCAGCTATTTTTACAGTCAATTCTAGGTCAGTTGTCGGAGAACTTCATCCAATAATAACAAAACATGTATGAATCGTCATCAATTGCTTATGATAAATACATGACTGTTACCTTGCATGTGATTAATTTATTAAATAGATATCCAATAACACTTTTGTAATTTTAGTAATCATTACAACTAAAAAACATTACCATTTTTTGTTTAAAAGACCTCTGCAATACCAAAGTTGCTATGTCAATATCACTCTTGTATTCCTAGTTCGAAATCACCACACCCAATTAGGGTAGAAAGACCCTAGTATGTAAATTACTTGGGACCAATTGAATAAAGTTGTAAATATTGTCATCTTCATTGTGATCATTGTTGTTGTCGCCGCTGTAAAATGTTCTATAAAAAATTCAGTATGAGACTACTTCCCAACAGCTTTTAAACATCCGATCCTATGGTGCAGTAGTTTGTTCTAGTCACAAATAATGCAAATTAAAACATACCTACAGTACAATGTACAAATAAACGCGACGTTATGTCTTCTACCAATGGCCCAAGTGCACAAAACAAAATCTATTGATATATAATATTAATTTTGGCTCTAGGGGACTATTAATAAATAAGCCTGTTTTTCTTCAAATACTACATAACCATGGTTACAGTAGGTGGGTACGAAGTGTTAGTTACTGACCCCCCACCCCCCCACCCCCCTTTACAGTATCAGTTTTTGTTTTCACATACCTTGTAGCCCAACACCTTTCTATCACAGTTGCAGTTAGGCCTCGTATTATAGCATCCTCAAGGATTCATTGGTACTTAAGTACAGCTATGTGTGTTGAGAACAAAGGAAAGGCTGTGATAATTGGCTTGGAATAAGCTCCCAGTCAACACTTCAACTGGTGATACACAGCTCATACATTTTTTTTTAGTGTCAATTTTCGGCACTTTTTTCTAGGGACTCCTGGAGCACTTTTCCGGGACTCCACAAACACACAAGCTAGGTGTTCTGCAAGACCCTTTTCGCATGTTGACAAGAAGAATGTCGGTCCAACATGCGTTAATAAATGTAATTTGTGAGACACGTTCTTTTTTCTCTTTATGGCAATTAATTTTTGCCGTTGAATTTAGATATTTTCAAGGACCTGTATCAAAAATATCACACATTTTATCACAGAAGGTCCTGAAAATGCCACAACAAAAAAAAAAAAAAAAAGAAAAAATTCTAGGACTTTCAAAGGATTTCAAAGGACCCATATGAAACCCTACATACAGAAACATGCAAAGCATCAAGTTTGTTATGTACTAGTATGGACATAGTTGAATCACTTATCAAGACAAGGACAGTCGTGGTTGAAAATATTTATAAATTTATTTTAGTGAAAATATTAAACCTCCCAGCTATCCATCCAATTGTAAACTGCAGCAGTTTGGTGTGTGCTCAGGCAGATGAGCCATAGGACCTGACATGCCGTTACGACTTAGTCCTCGGAATATCCAGAAAAACTGAAAAAAAACAAAAGGTTTTGCTTAGTTGACTGGTCGAATGCCACAAAAGTGAAATGCGTTATTACTCATACCAGGAAGGTGGAGGTGGGGAGGATTACTGATCAGACCTTTAATTGGGGTTTCCAGATGGCCAAAAACTGTACTTTGTATAGTCCATATATTGCCAGAGCAAATTGCCTGATATCACTATAAGCTTTGAAGCAGCCGGCTACAACAAGGAAAGTAGCTGGTCAAAATGATAGTCTGCTGTAGCTGTTGTCTTTTAGTCATTTTCAAACTTGAGTAGGACGAAGACTCACCTAAAGATAGATACGCGCCACAGCAGCAGACAAAACAGCCACTTGTGGTAGGCGGTTCTGTCTCCATTTATCAAGCTTGCGGAAGGTGCATCGGCTACTGATTTACATAGCTACTGACTCACCACACCTGGAATAGAAATCAAAATACATCATATTTATATCTTATTAGACCATTACTAGTGCTTCAGTATCGTATATTTTACGTTTTAGTAACAAACTTTATCTACATTAGGTATACTGTACGACTTCTTCAAGGCTTACTCACGTTTTTAGATTAGAACTTCATTTACAATTCTAAACTGTCACGTTCTAACGACTCTAACGATTGGCAGTAATACTTAAAACTTTCTCTGCACCATAAACTGATACACTTACTACAGCTTTACGGTTTAGTAATACAGTGTGAACCTTCATAAAGGGGGACACCATCGAGACAAGGAGAAGTGTCCGAATTATATGTAGCCAGCATTAGCAATATTGCCGGGACAAAAGTTTGTGTCCCTTAATGGAGGTGTCCCAAAGTAGCAGCGTTCCACGCTGGTAACTTTATCTACATCTAAACTGTACACTTCTACGGCTCTACGTTTTAGAACTCCGTTAAATTTTTACATTGGATGATTTCTAAACTGTACGTTTCTACGACGTTTCCAATCTTCTACAACACTCTAAAAAGAAGATAGCTTTCATTTGAATGGTCACACACTATATTCATTCACAGACCCCATGGAAAGATTAGAAACACCATAATTTCACCTTGATTGCTTGATTGTGGGAGTGAAAGGGTAAAAGAGGCTCATCAACATGTTATACGTCCACTAACCTGCCATCATGGCGCTGTTAGATGTCAAAGCTGGAAAGTAGTTGATGGAAGTTACTAAAAAACACGGCCCATAGCATCGAAAGGAAAAGATAGTGCAGCGCCCCAACCAAAGGCAGTAACCATCCACATGCTCGACTCCATTTCTTTTTCTACGAGCTGGAAAGTAGTGACGAATGAATAGAGAAAAAAGTCTTAACACAAGCCAAAACATAAGGTCTAAGACATGGTTTAACAAAAACCGTGGCCTAACTCGACTTTAAAAACTGGCCAACCTCAATGATGTTAACGGTCATTGATTTACAGTAAAACCCTGTTTAGAAGGTGTATAACACTTTAAAAAAAACAATTAGCTACTTAGACTGACCTGCCTTATTAAGTAGATTTGGACCTCAGTAAAATTTTCTTAAAACCACAGACTAACTTATAAGTCGTTAATATTCGGCCCAAAGTTGTTCCTCTAGCGTGAAGGTAACTATGAGGTAAATCCCATGGGATTATGTTCATAGAGGCCTTATTATTGGAAGGAATTTTTGTGTGTTTGAAAATGGGGGGGGGGGGGGGGATATTTGTGGGTGACGGGCGCCGGGGTTATGGCTATCATGTATGTACCTGTTCTTGCGCCCAAGGACCCTTGGGCTAGGCTCAAAACTCTTTTAGGAGCCAAAACTATTTAAAACGAAAGTCGTATGTTAGGCCGTGGTTTAAGAGAATTTAATGACCCGGTCTAAATCTACTTATAAGCAGGTCAGTCTAAGTCCCCAGTTTTCTAATTGTTTGTTAGTCTTGTTTGTACCTGGTTTAAGGGCTGAAATTGGGGGTTCACACGGTACTCTCTTACAACGGACTAGGCGGAGCTTACACTGTATTAATACAACTGTGATGGAGACATCAAAAGCTTCACATAGAGGTGAGTCCTATCGTGGTATAACTAGTGATGGACTATTGGTTACACTCCACCCATTTTCAAAGGGGTTGTTTTCTCTACCACAGTTTTTCTTAAAACTTTGTGTCTAAACTTCGTTTACAATATTCAGTCCCTTAACCTCTCCCAATCTGAAGCTTGCTGCACATGTACAATATATACCTAATATTAACCTTGCACCTTAACCAAACATTATTTACCTTGGCCTCTTGTGGCTAGGGTCTATACATCCTCTTATCTGTGCTCTGATTGCATGCCGAAAAAAAAAAACTGCTACAGGCAAACCAAACAGGCACATGATACCCAGTAACATACCACCAGATAATCTAAACACACAACAGACATTGTATAATACGTATACAAACAGACGTGAATTTTTACAGATCTAAACTACTCTTTACACATTTTATAAAAGATAATGTTTATTATTATTAGGTTTAAAAAAATGCAAAGATGTGCACTACATTATACAATGTATGTAGGCATATTATAAGAAAATATAGTAGCATGATAAATTTCAAGTCAAAACACAATTATATCAGAGCAAAACGATGTTTAATGATATGAAATGATAAAATGCCTAAAAAAACATAATTAGTAAAATTTTAATCCTCACACTAAAAGTCCTGACAGAATTAAGTTTAAACATATTAACCAGACTGTAGTCAGGCAACAAAACTTTATACTTACGTTCACCGATTAACTTTTCTGTTATTGACTTGAGCGACTTCTAGTCTCTCAAATGTCATTCTTGCTATGGTGCCGTATGTTTAAGTTATATCCTTCATCTTTGTTTATGTTTGAAATCTTGTTGTATTCCAGTGCGCGCCAAGACCTTAGTACCAGACGGCAAGATAGAGGCAATCGAACGTTTTAAAATTATTATCAACAGCTGTATGTGGTAGCTATTGCAAATAATTAGTTTCTCAAAAACTTTGGTCTTAGGCAGGACATGGGAATGAAGAACATGATCATTCCAGCAGTCGAAACAAACTATGATGTCTTAGAGACATCTTCATTTAAAACCAAATTCAAAGTAAAACACTTTTACGCGGGTTTGCCAAGGAAGGTTATAACACAGGGTAATCTGCCACTTCAAGAAAAATACCTGGCCCTGAAATATGAATAATCAATTATCTTAAACTTCATGTAAAATACAGTCCAAGCTACTCTCAGTATTTATAATACATTCTCTACTCACGGCCGACCTTCGCACAAAACACCGCAGTTGAAAATACCTCTAGGTCATACTAAACATATTGTATTTTACAAACTACCGTCAGGTTGCGTCAGCTCCAGTCGCGGGGACACCCCTTCCCCCCTCCCCCCCCTCAAAAAAAAAACACCCCCTGGACCCCCCAAAATAACACATGCAACTGCATTTATCTAATGACATACCACTAACAAAAAACACTGTCAGGATTTGATCATGACTCTGCCTAAAAAGTTTTAAAAACTTGTAACTCGCCCAAAAATATCAAAATCGTCAATAAATTCCTAGCCTCACTCCGCAAGGCAACTCTTACATAAAAGGCACGATGTGAGAAGGACTGGTACGGAGGACAAAAAAAGGTGGAACTGAGTGTGGTGGGGGAACAGGAAGAGAGGAAAAAAGAAGGGACGGCCCCAGTGCCCGCTCTTTTGGCCGCCTTTCTTAGCCCCAGACCCCGGAGTTGCCTGGCGGCAGGAGGCTAAATAAAATTCCATAACACAAAAACCCTTATGTTGATCCCTAACCGCAGCAGCAGTCACTTTTTCCTTGAAATAAATGAATTAGATGGTTCTTACCCCTGCTAGTTAATTGGCCACTGCCAAGGCTGTGATGGTACTTCTCCTTCTTTTGGCTTAAATCCAGAGTTGGTCTGAAGATAAATCAAAGATAATTACAAAGTCATGCCTCGCACTCGGTTATAGTTAAGAGCTCAGTGTTTTTTAGTATTTGCGGCTTTTGATGATTATCCCTCGTCTTTTGTACACGTTTGTTTGATAATCAGTTGTTTTTCTGTACTTTCGAATTGTTTCTCACGTATTTTGCCATTATTAATTATGCTTTATATTTTGAATCTTGTCACACTTTGTCCACCATTGTTGTTTGGGCCGAATCAAGCTGTCGTAACTGTCAATCATTTGGGATAAATTGACATGCTCTCAGCCAATCAGAATACACAAATTGTTGTTTTTGGCTTATCGAATTTCCTTTATAAAATAAGTTAAAACAAAAGATCAACTAGACGGTCAAAAGTTCCTCGCTTAATGCAAGAAAATAATGAATTATTAATTGGAAAATTGATTTCATTCAATCCCTCTTTCAATTTCTTCACTCTTGGGAAGACTGCATGACATGGTTAATTTTGTACTGGCTAATGATGAATGAAAATAATTAAGTCACATAATAAAACATTCAATCTCTACCAAGGGCGAAGAATACAGCGGTATACAAACTTAAGTATTGTTGTTGCAAGTTGTTAGGACTTAACAGTCAAGTGAGTCTCCTACCTGAGCCATGACAACATGTGATTCATACACACTGCCCAATGAAGGAAGGCTTGTAAAAGTCAGATGCAGCCTTTGGCACTAAAGGAAACACAACAAGAAAGATTCCGTCATGGACAGAACTTGTCAATAAACAGGACTAATAATGTTCACTTGGGCTTGAAATGCAACATCTTACCCCTTTTGAGGCCTTCGATGCATTGACCTTACATATAAAACCTAGCATACACATGTATGTACATGGTTTTGATTATAAAATGCCCGGTGTCTCCTGCTATAAAAACATAGTCGATCATCAGGCTGGTGTTTAAATCACTGATTCCATAGCAGCAACGGCGTAACTACGAAAATACATCCTTCTCCCCAACTGGTGGTTCGGTGTCTAGTCCATCATACATGTAGGGGGGTTGCCTAGGCCTGCAGGCCATTAATTTTTTTGTCCCAACAAAATATTATGTCAACAATACTAGATAGATTAAGCAACACGTTCTACAGTAAATGGCAGCTTGGTCAGTTGAATCTTTTACTTTAATTTACTCTAATCATTAAATATAATCGATCAGAAAAATCAAACAATAATTCCACATCTTCACGAACAAACACAAAACCTACTCTGTTCAACAGTAGAAATAGGCAAACAGAGCACTGCGAAAGTGGGATTTTTGCCATCCACGAGGAAAAACAAACAGGGAGGCAGTGCAGTGACTAGAGTGCCCTGCCCAATGAGCACAAAAGGGGGGGGACAATGGTCAGGGTGAGGTTTGAAATCTTGAGCTCAATGTAGTAACCATAAGGCCCCTATGTATACACCTCTTAAACTGAAACCTATTACATTAGTAGAAAACGGAAAGGGAGTTTCTGGGAAAAAATTTTTATTTTTTTCCCCTTTTTTTTTTTTGGGGGAAAAAAAAAAATTTTTTTATTAAAAAATTAAAATTAAAAAAAAAAATTTTTTAAAAAGGGAAAAACCCCAAAAATTTTTTTTTGGTTTTAAATTTTTAAAATTAAAAAAAAAAACCCAAAGGGAAAAAAAAAATTTTTTTAAAAAAAATTTAAAAAAAAAGGAAAAAAAACCCCCTTTTTTTTTTTTTAAAAAAAAAAAAAATTCCATTTAAAAAAAAAAAAAAAAAAAATTTTTTTTAAAAAGGGGGAAAAAAAAAAATTTTTTTTTAAAAAAAAACCCCGGAAAAAAAATTTTTTTGGGGATTTTTTTTAAAAATTTTTTTTTAAAACCCTTTTTTTAAAATTTTTGGGTTTTTGGGGCCCCCCCCCCCCAAAAACCAAAAAAAAATTGGGGTTTTTTAAAAAAAAAAAAAATTTTTTTTAAAATTTTTTTTTTTTTTTTCCCGGTTTAAAAAAAAAAAAAAAAAAATTTTTAAAAAAAAAATTTTTTTTAAAAAAAAGGATAAAAAAAAAATTGTTTTAAAAACAAAAAAAGGTTTTTTTTTGGGGGAAAAAAAAAAAAAAAAAGGGAAATTGGGGGGGGAAAAATTTTTTTTAAATTTTTTTTGGGGCCAAAAAATTTTTAAAAAAATTTTTTAAAAAAAAAAAATTTTGGTTTTTTTTTTTAAAAAATTTAAATTTTAAAAAAAAAATTTTTTTTTTAAAACAAAAAAAATTAATTTTTTTAAATAAAAAAATTTTAAAAAGGGGTTTTTTAAAACCCAAAAAAAAAATTTTTAAAATTTTTTGGGAAATTTTTTGGGGGGGCCCCTTTAATTCCCCCCCCCCCAAAAAAAAAAAGGGGGGAAAAAAAAAAAAGGGGGGGGGGGGGGTTTGGGGGGGGGGGGGGGGGGGGGGGGGGGGGGGGGGGGGGGGTTTTTCCCCAAAAAAATTTTTTTTTCCCCAAAAAAAATTTTTTTTTTTAAAAAAAACCCCCTTTTTTTTAAAATTTTTTTTTTTTTTTTTACCCTTAATTTTTTTAATTTTTTTTTTTTTTTTTTTTTTTTTAAAAAATTTTTAAAAAAACTTTTTTAAAAAATTTTTAAAAAAAAAAAAATTTTTTTTTAAATTTTTTTTTTTTTTTTAAAAAAGGGGGCCCTTTTTTTTTTTAAAAAAAAGTTTTTAAATTTAAAACCAAACCCCAAATCCAAAAAGGGGGGCCCCCTTTCCCCTTTTTTTTTGGGTTTTTTTTTAAAAACCCCCCTTTTTCCCCTTTTTTTCCAAAACTTTTTTTTAAATTTTTTTTTTTTTTCCCGGGCCCCCTTTTTTTTAAAAAGGGGGGGGCCCCCCCCCCCCCTTAAAAAAAAATTTAAAAAAGGGTTTATTAACCCCCCTTTTTTTTTTAAAAAAATTTTTTTTTTCCTTTTTTTTTTCCCCAAAAACCTTCCCCCCCCCCCCAAACATTTTGGGGTTTTCCAAAAAAATTTTTTTAAAAATTTTTAAAAAACCCCCCCCTTTTTTTTTTCCCCCTTTCCTTTTGTAGTCTCCTCTCAGTCCTTCTCAGGTTCACAAACGGATCTGTGAACAGACACAATGACGTAGATTAAGGAACACGCGACTTCACAATCCAAAAAACAAAGGAAAATGTGAGGTCGATTTTTATTAAGGAACATGTGAGCCCGTCGGCCTTCCCAAGGCGGGACAGGTATACCAAACCAAAATAAGATTTTTTTGAAAGAAAGGAAGATAAGATAGTTAAAAATGGAGTTGTGGAAATATTTTTTTTGTGGGCAAATTGCAAACTTTTTCCCGCAAGAAGTTCCTTGGGAAGAATGTTTAGAAATTTAAGCAAATGAGAAAAATTAAAAAAAAGGTTATGGGCACTTTTAAGCTTTTATTCGTAAAGCAATGGTTTTCCACCATTTTTCAATACTGACTCATTATTCTATATTCAAACTGCATGCATCCAGATAACATGTAAACATAAGATTACGCTGTTGTATCGAACCTCCCGCTATAGGTAACAAGTCGGAATGACCTACATAGTGCAGGTGGCAGATCCAGACCTATTTATAAGGTGGGAGGCCGGCAAAAAATTTCAAAGCCCTTTAGGGGCCTTAAAAAAAAAAACCTTAAATTAAGGTTGTGTACCCGAAAAGCTTTCGCCCACTAATTAAGTAAAGTGTGAATTTATTCTAAATGATTTTTATTTGTGGTTCTTTTATGTTTGTTTTGAAAACTTTTGTTTTTTTTTTTTTTTTTTTCTCAGCTTGTTGCAATGAATTTGACAGAAAATCTTACCATTTTGGGTACGACCTGTGTACTTGCCATGAAGAGGCACCAACCCAAGTTGATATGAATAAGTCTGAAGACTGTCTTCGACAGGCTCTTGGAATTCTTGGAGACCATCGCTGCTCTCCACCAACACTTCACTTTTTCTACTATTCGCGCAAAAATCGTTTTTTGCATCTCCCTATCCCATATCTGAAAAAGATTTATCAAAGTCAACAATATTATTATTGTACAGTGTACGCTTAAAACAGAGTACAAAAAAATAAAATTAAAAGGTTAGAAAGTGGGGGTTGGGCTTTGGGGGTGATGAAAATGAAAAGGTCAATTTCGATATATATTAAAATTCTATACTTGGCTCTCCGCGTTACAGAAATAAAACAAAATAAATTATTTACACTATTCATTCTTTCAACCTCCGAGATGAATTTGCTTTGTTTTAAATTTTTTTTTTTATTCCCCGACAAGCCCTCGTAGAGCCAAGTTAGCACTTTTTTTTAATATGAAATTATCAATAATTAGCAGTTGATATACAGACGGTCAGCGGTTTGAAAAACATGCAAAACGAGGCAAAAGGGTCCAATCTGGTCATTGTATTGGTCTCATTAGCCTCATTTGTAGGCTTGATTACCAGCCGCTGTTCAGGAAATGAGCCAGAACGAAGACCGGACTCGAGAGAGCGGCGGAAATCGAGCCTAACTCGTTTGCATAAGAAATAACAAAAGAATATTTGACTGCGGGCTCAACTGTAATAACAGCTATTGGCCTATAAATTTCAGTGACATAACAAACCCAAAGCTTCTTTGTGACAACCAGTGCTTGCTATGCAATGCAGGGCATAAGGCCTCTATAGTGTTTCTTATGTCAGTAGAGTTCCCAATTGTGCGTCACCCTTTGGGTGGCACTCCATGTTGGATGAACTGATGACAGCCCCTCTTACCGCAGATATTCTGGGTTATTTTGGGTCTCCCATACTGACTTTTTCCTAATCTGGGGTCCAAAACAGAGCTTCCTTTCTGATGTTACATATGTCCTTCCATATTATTTTTATTAATCTACAAAGGCAAAAAGCTGCTCGGGCCAAACTGGCCCACATTGCCAGAGCTTAACCCAGTTTCCGTAGCATGAAGCCGTCCAGGAGTGTTGCTACTCCTCCTGGATGGGATGCTAGTCCATCACAGGTTACCCCCCAGCATTTTGTCACTGGTACCCTGAACCCATTTTATACTCCTGGTGGAGAGAGGCACTGTGAGAGTTGAGTGTCTTGCCCAAGAACACAATACAATGACCCGGCCAGAGTTTCGAACACAGACTGCTCGATCCGGAGTCCAACGCGGTAACCATAATGGTCCTATGGTCCATAATAATTCGCTCTGGGAACAAGGATGCCAGTCTTTGTTTAATAATAACATGTAAGTCTAGTAAGGGACTGTGTACTGTAACTGATAACTGTTCTTACCTCTCCATAGCCTGCCACTTGGTTATGATGAGTGGTGAGAGGTGCTTTTTCTGCATGACTGTGCATGTTTCTTTTAGTCCTAAAATAATGAAGAACAAAGTTACATGATTGTTAACATGCACACCATGCCAGTTGGTGCCACTTTAGAGACGAATAGCAATCTGGGGCGAGTCGCATCTCGCAGTCGCTTGTGGGACCGTTACTCACAAAGTTATTATTAGTGGATATTTCGACCAGTGTCACTAGTAGTCAGTGAGGCTCCTTAGTTGCCTGAATCTCTCTCGGCAGACAATAGATGTTTTTAATACTGGGCCATGAAGGTAATCCTCCCCGGAGGGGATGGATTATAGTGTCCTAGATGTGGTCATAGCCCCTTCGTCTTTACTCATTGATCTCCGTCTTCCTATCCAAAGACTTTCCCGTACCAGCATCTAAAATGATTGCCTTTTTTATCCAATATTTCAGCTTCCTCCCAACAGGTTATTACAAATTTAAGACGATTCATGTCCAGTGTGCTCTGCTGTCGCTAACATAGTTGTTCATCCTGATATTGATACCGTTTTCCCTTGGACTTGACAACAAGAAATAAACCAAGTTTACACAATGTACATGTACATACCCAATATGTTCAAGCCTGATCCAATCTCCATTCTTAAGGTATTCCAAAGGTTGCTGATCATCTGCAAGCAGTGAATTTTAGAGGAAAATATTATTACGAGAAATATATTTTATTAGTCAGTGACACAAGCTATTGTATCACTGACTGATAAACATCTTTCTTGTATTTCTACCAAGCTAAAATTCATCAGATATTTCTTTCCACAAAATATTATTGTTACTTCATGATTGAACAGCAAAATGTTCATGGCAATAATGCTCTGGGGAGAATAAACAAGCAACTGATTGTCTCTATACTCACTGTAATCCTCATAAAGCCTTTTTCACCAACCATTTGTTGTTATCGTCTTTGTGGGAATAGCAAGTGATCTGCGAAAAGCAAGGTTTTACAATGGCTTTAAAAGGCATACATGTATGTATGTGCAGTGATGATACCGCACTGTCTAACAAAACATGCCTATCAGTGACTCCTTGTAAGTGTCAAGTTCTCACTCCAAAATCTAAATTATCACGGTAGATCTTCAATCCCAAGCCATTCTTTGTAATAACTGCAATAGATGATGCAGCTTTGGCATCAAGTGGGAAGGTGGACACCGATTGGAGAGCTCTGTCATCATGACAGGGCCCTCACAAGACACCTCCAAGAACCTAGCAGGGACCTACATGTACCACACCAACACCCTCAGGTAGACACCAGCAGGGAACTACCACAACAGGACCCTCAGACAGACACCAGCAGGGACCTGCCACAACTGGCCCCTTAAACAAACACCAGCATATGGACCTGCCACAACTGGCCCTTCACAACACAGCACATAAGACAAGACAAGGGTACTGACCTGTTGCTGCTCAGGTCCGTGTTCCTTGGGGTACAGATGTGAATGAGAATGTAAAAGAGCGCCTCCAGCTCTGGTGTTCTTTAGTGTAACAATTGAACCAAAAGCCAGGTCTGAGAAAAGACAAATCGCAAAACAGTAACAATATTATTTATTAACTAGTAATACGTGACTCACAGGTCCTCACAAAGTAATGCCCCAGGACATTTGCCTATTTATTGTTAGTCATTTGGCATTGTGAGGTAACAGTTTGTGGATGTCATTACATGCGTGCATGATGTCAAAACTTACAATTCACATTTAAACTGGGTTGGGGTTAGAGGGGGTTCTTACATTGTAACAGAAGGAGGGGGCTTATTTTTATTCTTGAAAGGGTTTTTATCGGAAGGGGAGGGGCTTAATAGAGTAGGGGTCCATAAATAGAGAAAATAAATGTCTGTCTCTTATTACCAACCTGCAGGCACCACATTCTTGTAGAGAACATTCCCTTTAAGAGTTGACTGGAAAGCTGAACTGAAGAAGCCATCGCCTGGACCACTTAATCAAACAAAACAATGATACAACACATTAGAATGTGTACCTGTAGCTCACATGTATTTACAATTGAAAATAATTATATGGCTCAGAGTATGCATGATAAAGAAACAAAAGTTTATAAATTGTTTTAAATTCTTAACTATAGCCACTAGCTTTTAATACTAAGCTCCAGACCCTTAACTTTCACTGTCCTGATTTCTATTTCAGTTATGAGTCTCATGCAGGTTCCTGTAATTGGCTAGTGGAGAAAATGCAAGACTTCCCAGAGTACACCATAATGAAAAGTTTGTGTTAGCTGGGAAAGGTCAAAAATCTAATCAACAAACAAACTACAATTTTGGACAAAACTGTTGACAAATTCAACTTAAGGTGGCCCGCGGTTATTTATTGGAGCGGAGGTTCCCTTTTTTAAAACTACTTTTCGGCAGGAAAGCGTCAACCGATTTCTCTAATTTTTGGTATTCAAAATAAGGAATCTTTAAATTTTAGAAGGCTTTTAATTTTAGGGCAAACGAAATTTAAGATTTAGAGATACAAGCGCTATTAGAAAACCTTGTTTTTTACGAAATCGCGAATATTTTCATAAAACGAAGATAAATTTTTTTCTAATTACGTTCAATAAGTTCCAAGACTTCAATGTTTACTGTGAGCAAGTTTCCACAAAATCGGCTGCATAGAAATTACTGCACAGTTCACTGCTGAATTTTAGCTTCAAAATAATATGCTCGTGTATTTGCTTCATCTGTTGCAAGAACGCTTCAATAATGCTAAGATCGCACCTATTGTTAGAAAGCTTGATACCACCTAAACCTTTGCTGAACAATCGAAAAGATCGGAAATTCTCAGTAAAAGTTATAAGCAAATGAAGAACAAGATGTTTTATATAGTGCGTAATTTGTGAATTTCAAAATATTCACGTTTGTTCGACTTGTGAAAAAACTACCGATTTGTTTTCCGTAATTGTTAAGTATGATAAAATCCAGCATATATAAAAACGACCTCGCCTAGTTTTGGGCGTGTAGCCTCGACGAAGCTCGGCGTATTAAGTCGTCAAGTTAGCTACTTCATGTCCTCCATTTTACCAATGCTTTGAAAACCCCTCGTCTTCCGTAAATTATTCAAATTTGCCGCGTTGTGGGATTTATTTTGCACTTGGGAATTTTACGGATCATCGAAAATTTAAATGATAATGAACGATCAATGACATTCGAAGGAAATTTTCGATGATCCATAATTCCCAAGTGAAAAATAAATTCCAGAACGCGGCAAGTTTGAATAATTTACGGAACACGAGGGGTTTTCCTAGCATTTGTAAAATGGAAGACATGAAGCAGCTAAATTGACGAGCCAAATTCTCCAAGCTTCATCGACGCTACACGCCTGAAACAAGGTTACGCCGTTTGTATATATGCTGTATTTTATCATACTTAGAAATAAGCGAAAACAAATCGGTAGTTTTTTCAAAAGTCGAACAAACTTGAATATCTTTAAATTCACAAATTACGCACATAAACATCTTGTTCTTCATTCGCTTATAGCTTTTCCTTGGAGTTTCCGATCTTTTCCGATTATTCAGCAAAGTTTTAGATAACGTTAAGCTTTCCAATGATAGGTGCGATATAATAATTATTTTAGCGTTCTTGCAACAGCTGAAGAAATACACAAGCATATCATTTTGAAGTGAAAATTAAGCAGTGAACTGTGTAGCAATTTCTGTGCAGCCGTTTTTGTGGAAACTTGCTCACAGTAAACCTTGAAGTCTTGGAACTTATTGAACGTAATTAGAAAAAAATCTATCTTCGTTTTATGAAAATATTCGCGTTTTCTTAAAAACAAGGTCTTTTAATAACGCTTGTATCTCTTAATCGTTTATTCCGATTGCCCTAAAATTAAAAGCCTTCTATAATTTGAAGATTCCTTGTTTAGATTACCAAAATTACAGAAATCGGTTAACGCTTTCATGCGGAAAATTAGTTTTTAAAAAGGGAGCCTCCACTCCAATAAATAACCACGGGCCACCTTAAATAGCATCATGTTTGCTTGTACGCTTGTGTTCTCCCCCTCCCCTCTAATCAATGTTGTTTGGGACTGAATGTGAACGTTAAAATTACATTTTAAGCCCTTTATATAAAGACAACATTGAATAAGGGGAGGGGGAAAATATTATTTTGGGGGTGTATATTAGGCTCCTGACTTGTACAAAGTGCGTAAGCTAGGTTTGTCTCAACAGGTTTTTGTCAAAAATTATTGTAGGTTTTGCTGGCATCATCACCAGTTGCAATTTTGCACAGACTGTAAATGTGTAGAACTTTGTCTTACGTGTTTGGCAGCATCTTGAAATGAATGGCAAACCAGAAGAGGTAAACAATGATGGGTATCATTATCAAACAAAGCACTCGTGCCATAAACTGTTTACCAATCTCATACTAAATGGAAAATCAACCAAATCATGTATTAGATATTAGAGAGTATTAATTATCTAACCTTAATTGGGAAAAGGTATCAACTGCGAAAACTTTTGAATCAAAGGCTTTTTAATTTTATAAGTAATTTAATTATTTTAATTTATTATAATTACTTTTAATTACTGTTTTTTTTATTTTTGTTCTGTTTTTAAAAAAATTTTAATTAAATTTATAATAATAATATTATTATTAATATTATTATTAATAATAATTTTATTCTATTTCAATGGAGGAGGTTAGTTAATAATTGGAGGGAAATGTTAAATTGTGAAAAGGGTTGGACTTACATGTAGATGTATACTTACAATAAATTATATAAAAATAACAATTAATTTTACCCTGTGGAAAATCATAGAGAATCAAACTCTTTGGGCATAATGGCCTCAGGGTCACGGTATCAAACAAATTGAAGACGAATTTTCACTTCAGCTAAAATTAATTCATTAACAAGTACACCACAGGTACTTGGCAATGTACATGTAGGTTAGGCAGGTTATGAGTCAGAATGAACGATGCTGTCGAGTGATCACTTCACTATAATTTTATGTACAATGTAAACACATTTTTCAAGATTAAAAAATAAATAAATTCTCCAAAGAGAGATTGACATTGACAGTGGGACTTACATGTAAATAATGGGTTTTAGTATTAATTTAATATTTTACTATCAGGCTGAAGCTACTAACCAGTGAAAGAGAAAGATCTCCTAGAAGGTCCCACAAGTTCATCACTGTACTGATACCAGCCCAGAGGATCACAAACAGACCAACCCACTTGCAGCTAATGGATGGAGGAAAATACAAATGACGTCTTTAATCTATTAATTCATAGTACATTAGAAACAATATAATGTTAACATTCTGACTCTATTTTAAGAGTGAGAAGTGAACATATTTTAGTGATCGATTTCACTCTAATATATTATAATATCAGAAAGATATTATTCTGTCAGTGACACAAGCTACTCGGAAAAAAATTCCGAGTTCCCCAAAACAGGAGTCGAACCTATGACCTTCCGCACACCGGTCGGACGCTCTACCACTGAGCTACAGGAGACTTGTGGGAGCTAAGGCCATATAACTAGGTTCAAGTGTGACAAACATCCTGCATACTGCTAGGATTAGATTTGTCGATAATAGAGAATTTAATTATAATATCACTTCTCACTTTACAGTACATTAAGGGTTTTTACATTTTTTTTAAGACATAAGAGGAGGCTCTAAACTCAAGTACTGTACTTGTCAAAACAGTCACAAAATTACTTTAATTTTTAATTTAATTCTGATTTTAAAGTGCATCATAATTTGGTTATGGACTCATCTCCAAATGTATGACCGCTCAATGCAAAAAGGCTTACATACTGTAATGCGACTATTCCTTCAGAAATTAAAAATAATTAAATCAGAAATATTTACTAAGTTCCTTCATCGCCTACCTGAAAGCACAAGACAAAGAAACACCTGACGCACTCATCCAAGCCCACCATTCGACGCTGTAAGGACTTGGAAAAGAAAAAGTATCATCGATGTTAGACCAAACATACACAACACAACTACACATCATGTATGTGTTCACTGTGTACACACAGAATAAACACTGTCTTAGATCAACAGTTTGTTTTCTGCTTGTCCATAGATCTGGAGTGATAAGTAAGTTAAGTATGTTTGGTACGCCCACATCTGATGTTCCCTAAATGTACCTGAGAAATAATGTCCTTCAATTTTTAGTCTAATGCCTGCAGTTGTGAAATGTCAGTACGGACATGGAAACGGTCCATACTCATTCCACATCTTCGGCTGATCTCCATAAAACTATCAATCAGTTTAAGAACCCCTGGAGAATAATCCGGAATCTTCGGTGAGCTATTGGGCATCTTTGTCAGGCCGAAATATAGCAAGAAACTTTTCGCATGGTATAAGAAATTTTGCAAGAACTTTGGAATTTGTGTGGTATCTGGATAGCTTGCTTTCAGCCAATTAAAATGAAGCAGTTTTACATTTGTATATCATAATTATTGTACATGAAATATACTAATAATTACTACTTACTAATTAATATATATTAACCTTTCTTGCTCGGGAATGATTGGGGAGATTTATTGGCCCTCGGTCGCTTTTGTACGCGCAAGGACCATACTGCAACAACCTTGTGCGAATATTCCCCAGTATACAGCCCTTGTGCTTGGTTAGTAAGGAGTTAATTAAAATTATTTAATGGAATACTTACACATTTTTGCAGTTTTTGAAACTTGGTAAAACAGTAAGTTGATAACATGATATAAAACATAAGAATTGGATCCAGAAGAATGTATTGCGATATAGTCACACATCCATGATCTGCAACACAGTAACAGTAAAGCTCAGTATTTTATGAAATGCATCTGAGGAAGAATTAAAAAACGCAACTATTCAAGTGGCCATTATTCTCTTGCATTTTCAGTTGCTTCCAGCAGTCTAAGCTGTAAATTGATTTCTATCCTATGTATCAGATTTGGAAATTCTGGTATTGTGTGGTTCCAGAAAAAATGTCCATACCCCCTCCCCACACACACATACAAGGTTTTTTGGTGTGGAAACCCCCCACCCCACCCCCTTGGAAATTCCAGTGAAGTTTCATACTGTCCTTTAAAGAGTTTGGCTTTTGAGATCCCCCCTCCCCCTCACAATGGAGCCGCTGGGGGGGGGGGGGGGGGGGGGGGGGGGGGGGGGAGCACCAACCTGCTCCCTGAACAGAAGCCAAGGAGCAAGAACTAGGAATTAAGGGATGGAAGCAAGGAAATTGAAAGGAAAGAAAGGAAGGGGAGTAATGAATAAAAAAAGGAAAAAGGGAGAATCAGCCATACTCATCAAAACTAACTACATGTACATGACTCAACTTACCAAAAACAATAAATGCTGTGCTTAGAAGTGCAGCAGCTGTGGATTTGGTGAGTTCCCACACTGTAAGGTAAGCAAGCGGCACACACAGGGCTCCTAATGTCGCACAGAACTACAATACAAAACAATAAACACGCTTTTTTTTAGTAAAGTTCTAGTATGTAAATTATTTTATCTATCATCTGCACATCATGTCAGGACAACATGACAAATAAATAATTAGTTGTTCAAACTAAGTACAAGTAGGACAAAGAACTTTTCATGGTACAGTTAAACCTCCACTAACGGCCACCTCTCCACAATGGCCAGGATTTTTCGTCCCAATCGTACATGTACAGTATGTCTATCCATACTTTTCACTCTTATTGAAACCTCCTGCAACGGCCACCTCTCTAGTTAATTCTGCCCCAGGGTGGCCGTTGTAGAGAGGTTCAACTGTATATTCAAAGTCTCTGGATTTAATTAAAACTTAGTTCTATATTTGCAAATATACAACCAGGAACCTACATGATTACACATGTAGTCCGTGCAACACATCTTACCAGACGCATTCCTACGTAGCTGTTCTCTCCATAGCTATCTCCTGGTTTATCAAATGGAAATGAACCATTATAACCACTAAGATATCCAGCCAACGCAATTGACATCTGTTACAACAGAAAAAAATATTATACATGTAAATAACGTGAAATTGACTGTATGGTTATGAGCATACAGTAACAGTACGTTGTGGGAGGACTCAACAGTCTAGCCTGCAGTTCAGATTCACTATCTCCTAAACTACGTAATTTAATAGGAGCACGATCATGTACACCTGTAGGTATCTATTAAATATTACAGGTGTCCAATTAGAACTTTTTCAAATTGTACGTGCACTTCAAATGGGTTCTTACTTGCTGTTTCCCTACTGTTTGTAAAACTGATGGAATACGTCATGTACATGTATATTACCAACATTTTCACTAAAAAATTTGTTACTGAATCAGACATGATTGATTAATATTGCTGTAATTGGACCTTGTGTCATAAAATTAAATTTTAGGAGGAATTGTGCTCGTAATGTCATTAGTGATATCGGCCTTGCGCTGGTGCTTGGCCGATTTCAAAAATGCTCCCTGAATTGTACTCCACTCAGTCCAATTACAGTGTATTTATTAACTACACTTATAATAATTAATATTATTTTTTTAATAATTATTACTTTTTACCTTTGCTAATGGAGGGTGAACATCAAAGAAGAACTCCCCTTTAAGATAAAAATTTGCATGTTTCCCAAAGTGAGTTTCGTCCCAACTGTGAAATAAAGAAATCGGTTAGAAAAATCCTATCAACATCAGCTACCTGATGTTGATAGATTAGCTATAGGTTGAGAAGGGTTGGAGGAATAACAGGCAAGCACACACTCTGAGCCAAGTATGTGTTTTGTCAATAATATAATAATTAAAATTTATATAGCGCAATTTACACACTGAACAAATGATCAAATGCGCTTTACATGGATAAAAAGATAAAAATTAAAATGATAATACTATATACAAAATTTTCAAACATTGTGGTAGATAAATAATGAAGAATAAAAAACATATACATGTATAGAGGTCACAAGTTAAAAACATGTCTAAAAAGGAATGTCTTAACATTACATTTAAAAACTGTTAAAGATTCAAGATGACTTATTTCGCTTGGCAGACTGTTCCAAAGTTTGGGGACATGAACAGTATATACTCAGTTGGTCACATACCGTAAAATTCCGATAATAAACCGCCCCTCCCCCCAAAAATAAGCGCTCCCAAAATAAGTACCCCCTTCGCAAAAAGCCCTCCAATATAAACCCCATAAGCCCATGGGCTATATATATTAAGTTAGATCCCAAGAAAGATTATAGAATAATATCCTCCGATTATTATAACCGTTCTCTTTATATTTCATTGTTATGTTCTTGAAAAATTTACTGGTATATATACGGTATTTATTAAGATAATGATATATTAAAGATGTTCATTTCATGACAACATGGCTTGTTTACTGTTTCATCTTGTTATGGTCTGATAGGCTTGAGTTTCATTAGATGGCTTAGCACAGTAATCCCTTCCAATATATAAGGCGAACCATTTGAAGCGCAAAACTCCCTCCAATAATATGCCCCCCCCCCCCCCAAAATATGTTTTTATGATTTTCAATTTGTTTTCAGTGTCCTTGTCTTCATATTAGCCTGTTAAATGCACAATCAGGGAGGGACACGAGAGAAAAACCAGGGGCACCCAACAGCGGTTTTCTCCCAAATGCTTAAAAACACTATTTTAGGTTGTCTGGACAGTGGTGTGCTTTAAAGATCTATAAATGGATTCTAAGCTGCGCTATAAAATTTATATCTGTTCGGTCATTCTAGGGGAACTTTTATAGACTCCCTAAAACCTCAACTCCTCCTTGCTGATTTTTCCTTTCTGAAAATCCTAGCTGACCTTTTTTCCTTTCCGAAAATCTAGCTGACCTTTTTTGTACCCAAAACGAAACTTTTATCTCTCCAAAAATAATAGGTATTAATTTTCCCACATTAAGAAAGTTCAAGATGATATTTCCCTAAACTTTAATCCAAATATCTGAGGTAATTATAGGCCTTCCGAACAGATATTTCACCAAAACGATCCGTGGGTATTGAAAAATCCCATCCACCTTCTGTTTCGTCACCTCCTAATCAATGCATTTCTTTGATAGGCATTTAGTATAGTGGTTTAGATTGTAACCATGCTTTATGCACTAACAGACCGATTAAGGTACTACATGTATCTAAAGGTATTAAACAGAAAAGTGGAAATGGGCTTAAAAGTAATACAATTTAGATAAAATTGGTTCCCATGGTTCCATGTTAATCTGAGCACCAGTTAAATTACATGTAGTATGGGTATCAATACAGTCGAACCTCCTGCAAGCGAACACCGTTGGGACCAGAAAAGGGTGTCCCCCTACGGGAGGTGTCCATTAGTGGAGGTTCGACTGTAAACAGTAATATAATCTAGTTTATTCCATACATGTACATGTGTACGTAGGTCTTAGTTTAAACAAAGCAGGTGTAAAGCTACCAGCCAGATGACACACAAACCACCATAAACTAAGTATTCACACACGTGTGTACTTCACTCACTTAAAATTGTTCAATTTGACAGGGGCAGGTGGCGAAATGAATGGATGGGCAGAAAAATGTCAAATACATATCCACAGCAGAGTATCAAACCAGGAAAACCCTCTTGGTGTTTCAGTATTGACTTCAAAAAGTTAAAGAAGCCAGCTCAAAATTCTCTAATGAAGGTCGAAATTAATATGGAACCAACAATAATTATTGAACCCGAAAAATTGATTGTAGAACGGACTTAATTAATCAAATAGGCTCTAATGTACAATGAAAATTCGTAGATTGAAATTAAAATCTTTTCATATGTTAATTTGACAACTCCCAAGAGAGTCAGAAACATGACATTCATTGTTTAAAGTGGCGACAACAGTTGCACACAACCACAAACTTATCAACTATTAACTCATAAAATATGAAAAGTTTATAGTTTGCCTGTTGGATTATTCAATTGCAATGATGCAATATCTTTCATCTACAATATACTATCCCTGCAAGCTACGACAGAGGAGCTGGTCGATTAAACTAACATCGATCGTTAACCGGAAATTATTGAATATAGAAATATATTGACAAATTATGCAGCACGGTTTTCCGCCAAACGTACCTTCTTTAAAAGCCTTACCATATATGCGTTGGATCCTCCAATGTTAAAAAACGCGTTGCAAATGTCACAATCAAGATCCCTCCAAAAACTATCACCGACCGAATACTCTGGTTGTTCGCCAACCATTCGATTTCGCAATGTTTGTCCCTTCTTTCATAGTTTCTTGCGTTGTCTCTGCAGTTGATGGTTGTTTCTGACTCACTGTCGCTGTTCTTGTCTAGTTTTTTTCATTCGTGCCCCTTCTTTTTTTTTATGTTATAAAATGGAAGCGGTAAGCCTATTCTACACGTGATTAATTTTTTGTTGTACGCAAAAGTTATTTAGACAGTATTATTGGCGACACCAGAAGAGAGCTGTCAGGGTTGATAAAATGGCTACGTTGCGATGATTTTTTAATTACTGAAACACATAACAGTAGTCAGTGTTATATTACTATTTGTTAGTATTTTAACTCTTTTTAGATTTATTGTTGCTTTTGTGTTTTTAAAATATTTTTGTCGTTTTCTTTTTCTCGAGAAAATTCTACGTCACTCAGCACTATTTTCCAGATTGAAGCTTGGTTATCTCTGGAAAATGCGTGGTTGCCCCCAATTTTTTTTGATCTGCTTTTCTCGCATAGTCATAAACCACACAAAAATACTTTGGTATTTGGAGACACCTGTGCTGGACACTCAGAGCATTCCCGGGGGTGTCACCTAAAATACAGCTTTGACTGTGCATGAATTCGAACATACATACATTCTACACGGCAAAAGAACTACACGAAGTGCAAGAACTACTTATTAAATGTGAACTACTTGAACTAACTACACCAAGTAGATATTTCCCGGCAGGTCGACGGAATAGTCCGCAAAATATTACAATTGGTAAAGCACCATGCATGCACATTAACTTATAATTCAATTATAGTCTGGTACGGTTAGAGTCCGTCGATCATTAAAGTACCAATAAATAGAAATTAGACTGAGGAACGCGGGACCAACGAATTAAAATTAGCTACCCGACTGAAAATTAATGAAAATTAAGCATTTTAAAAAAGAGTAACCAAATGCAGATCTAGTGAGTCATGTTGATAATACTCTCTCTCTCTCTCTCCTTCGACAGACTGACTAGGCTCCCATTTCGCTCTCCCCAATCCTCCACGCTCTATCCTGAAAGTGCGCTTGAAGCGAATACTATAAAAGAAGCCGCTCATTTTTAGCCTGCGTAGCGCTAGCTCTTGATTTCCGGCCGTTTTCTGAGCCTGCGTTCCTCGTCCCACACCTTTGAGAGGAACCTGCAACTGCATGGAATCCCAAAACGGCTGGAAATAGAGTCCAGCGTAGATGGCGGTTTTGTTGGCCCGCTTGAAGCCACGAACGAGCGGCGAATTCGAAGCCGCGATTCCTCTCGTAAAGATCCTTCATGAGTATTAATTTTTTTATTCTGTACTCATTCTACATCCTAGACTCGACTGCAAAACGTTCCCTGTTTTAGCGTGAGTTCTCGTAGAGAAACGCGCGTCCTAGCCTGCGAATACAGCCAACTTCCATCGCGCGCCGCTTCCAGCGTCCCGGACACTGCAAGCCGGCGCGCGATGGAAGTTGGCTGTATTCGCAGGCTACGCGCGTCCGGCAAATTATGGTTTCGCGCGTTGCGCATTGCGAGAAAAATAGAAAATGTTGCAGTCTATGGAGGATCGCTCTCTCTTGTCCATACTCGTCTCGACAAGTCATCAAATGCTGAATAACTCCACGTACACAATTGATAGCAAACAATGTGTGACCAGTATATATATGAGGCAATAAAATCAATCATGGCTTTGTCAGACAAATGACTTGTTTTCAGAATTATTATACAAAAGCTTTCCAAGTGACATATGATGTCTAGTGATTTGGAATAAAACCTTTAAGTTAGATCTTACAATTCGTTGTAAAAATTCACCGGTTTTGGGGGTTATACCGCTTTAAAATCAAGTTCTACCATCCCCCGGACAAATGAGCTACACTAGGTATTTTCCGCTGTAAACCGCGGCCAAACAACCGGTTAATGAGAGCAATAATTATTTTTCAAAGAAACCGTGTTAAACTTCAACTACAGCTCAGATCCGACACAGAAATATCGCGGTAATTTTTACCGTCAGTCGCTGAAGGAGAGTCTCAATAAAACTAAATCACCAAGGGTACAGTAAATTGAAAATGGTAAGCGTCAACGAGAAAATGCTACTCTCTCCTCCCCCCTCCGAAACAACCAACATGTACTTACACCATCAATCTAAGAAAGTTATTGCCATTGAAATGAAAGTGTACTAACCAGATATGCTGTGGTAGAGATACATTGAATAACCTTGTTCCAAACGCAAGTACCACAACTGCCAGTAATATCAACAGTCTCCTAACCGATCGAGGCAGAGTATTAATAGCCGACAGCCATTTTGGAGCGAGAGATTTCTGTTGCTCCTTCCTGCTTGGCGGTTTAGTTTTAAGATTCACTCTCCTCAGTTCAGCTTTAGTTTTGCTTGTCGTTTTTAACCGGTCTTTCTGCTGCGAAGGTTTCCATTCTGGTGTTTAACTCCGGCGTCTTGTTTCGGTTGATGATTTTCTTGTTCTATTTCACTCTCATCGGCGCCATTTTCACGCAAATCGTCGTCTTTCTAACATCGCCATTTTGATACTCCTCATCCTCTTCGACGCTTATCTCCGATCCCATATTTTCCCACCGAAAGTTGGCCCTTAACCGCGAGCGAATCTGAAGACAAATTGAGGAGCGCGTCAGTACGCAGTCCACGTCGCGATTTTTATTGCATATTTAAATTCAAAATTACACGTGAACATTATTCGTTTCTTGGATCGATGTATCAAAACATTCCACAAGGTTATCTATTCTCTTTCCTTGGTAACTGGAACAAACCGAAGCTTTACTCGCGCGCGCGCGCCGCTTTACATCTTTTGATGCGATTTTAATAAAAGGGTTATGTTACTATGGTGACGTTCGATGTCAGATTAGAATTGATGAATGAGAAATTTTGCAAGTTTTACCGCGACTTTTCGATGCGCCCTTTCTTGCAATTTTTTAAATTATTCAATACATGTATTGGTGAATAAATAAGCGAACCTTTAGGTCTCGTCAACTGCTAAAAATTTGCTAAAAAAGTGTCCCCAATTAGAAGTCCACTTGTGGACAGCTAGTCTACACTGAAAACGTTGGATTTATTATATAAAAACTCGCGTTATTTAGTTGAGCCAGATAAACTTTGGATATTCCTTTCAATTGTTTAAACTTTGAAGGACATATAATGATCGAAAGAATATTAACTATGAAGGTTAAATTTTCATCAAGTAATTTGTCCAATGAAAGGCTGCCCAACCGACTACTCTGCGAAAAAAGATAGTTCAGTTCTCTAAGAGAACTGAGGGTATCTCTGTTTCGCAGGATTAGCCCAACAAGTACCTTCCGCTCGTGAGCTCGAATCATAAGGGATTTGTATGGCAATTAATAATTAAAAAACTGGGACGATTTCGCCGTGGCCTTAGTAAGCCGTATAATTGAGTAAGTCAATAAATAAACTTACTTTTGCCATTTTTTGTATCAGTGAGCAGTTTTAGGCGATTTTCTGGATCTCAGAAAGAACAGTTTTTAGTGTTCTTTCCTTCCATGCAAAGGATAAAAAAAAAATCGCCTAAAACATCACTAAAATTAATTTCAACATATGACTTGAGCCAGTTTCGGTTCTTACAAGAGAATATAAGTCCATTATATTCTCTTGGTTCTTACCAACAAGTGGATTTTTTGTGAATTTCAAGGGGCATGGAGGTACAATCGAACCAGCGCGAACAGAGGTCCCGTAAGCGGATACCCCTGAGACTCAGAAAAAGTGTACATGTCCACTTAATTCAGTACAGGTATCCGCTACGGAAGTTAATAAAACTGTGGTGTTTGTATGTAGCTGGGAGGTGTCCGTTTTATCCGTTAACGTTATGGAGGTTCGACGACCAATACGCTCTTCGCAGCCAGAACTGCTACTGTTATCAAGCCTCGCTAGCGATGCAGTCGGGGGAAAACTTAAGCTAACTTTGGCTTTTACAGTGCCGTAATCCAACTTCCGATGCGATCATACAACAACTAGCAGTAGTATCTTTTAAAATTATTTTTGTTTGTGATTTTTTTATTCATTTGTAAGTTGCTGTAATAGTGATTTTTTTTAATAGTCAGTAGTGGTTTGGTGGATATTTGGGTGAAGACTGTAAAACAGACAGAGGACGACTGTTGCTCAGAAGGTTTGACTGAGGTCACTTCTTGCTTCGTTATACATCATTGTTTTTCGCTGTTTTTAGTTACCACATTAGATAGTTGTGCACCCCTCTGTTTACCTGATGCAACCTCGATGTTCGTCGGTTTAACCAAACTGAAAAAAGAGACTTTTCGACTGACAGACTGAATAGATGACGGAAAAATCTTTGTAATTGAGGTGGTAACATAGCTAAAGATATCGCATCCAAACAAATTTTAAACGAGAAACAGATAGTTTATTTTTCTATTTATTCAACCCCTCCTACTATCTAAATGTCTCAGTTTCTAGTTTCCTTGGGCTGCTAGTACAACAGTCAGTTAAAGTTGTTTGAAATAGTTGTTACTAAAATCAAATACAGTTGAATCTGTCTACAAACTTCAATAAGAGTGAAGTTTATGGATCGGCGCACGTTCGGAACGAAAAATCCTCAGGCTGCCGTTGTAGAGAAGTGTCTTAGTAGCCTGCAGAACAGGCGTTATTTTTTTGCGTTTTATATATATATTTTTCGCGACCTTCCCGTCGCGCGTGACTCGCGCTCCACGCTCGCCTCGCGCTCGCCTAAAAAACGCAAAAAAAATAACGCCTGTTCTGCAGGCTACCTTAGTAGGGGAACAAGTACCAGTTGATGTGCGGTTTTCGTCCCCGAAGTTGCTAAGCAACATAACGTTACTTATTGCGCTATGCTGGCGCGATTGGCTTATTGGCGCTAGTTTTTGATTTAATTGGATACTGAATCGAAAAACTCTTCGAGTGCTTCAACGAAGATTTGCAAAAACGGTACTTGTTTCCCCGACTGGTATAAGTTCTAGTAATAGAAAAGCCTAGTTTTGCGCGCGGTGTACCGGTGAAAAGTTTTTATTTGAGAGTAACATCCAACCTCGTTCCCAGGGTCTACTCCGCTTTCAAGATGGCGGCTGGCGCGCCTAGCCGCCATCTTGAAAGCGGAGTAGACCCTGGGAACGAGGTTGAGTAACATCATTACGACGGAGGGTTTTCGCTCGATAAAAGACAGGGTCTCTAGAGAATTAAGAAAAAATTGTGCGATCATCGGATTCGAATTTCACTGATCCAATTTCACAACGAAATGCTGTGAAGACATCCAAGGTCCAATTTCAGAATCCGTTCGACAAAGAAAAGGCTTTAATAGGCTGAAAAACAAAACTTATTTTAGGGATTTTTAGCATAAGGCGCAAAAACGCGGCGTTTCAAAAAGGTCTGGAATGAGCGCGTCGAGAGAAAAATAAAGACTGTTTTGTAAGACATTAGTAGCTGTACGAACTGGGAAAAAGGGAAGCCAGCCCTGGCAAATCTTTTGCCGTTCTATCTCTACTTACTTATCGCTCGTTCTCCTTGGCTCCTACTGTAGCTTATCAAACTCCTTCGAATCCCCCCCCCCCCCCCCCCAACTCCCGTTCTGCACCTTCCACACTGACTCATATGCATGTCTTGCGAGTGTTTGGTTGTGTTCAATTACCAAACCCAAACGAACGCGTTAGTAACGCCGGGAACAAAGTCGCACTAAAAGGTCTTGTATCCTTTATTATTCTACTATTACGTCATTTCACCATATAAGGTCAAGAGAACACGTAAAATATGAGACGGTATTGACTAGTTGAACAGAGCGAATACGGAAAATAGCATAATAGTCGGGAAATTTTTCAGTAGAATAATAAATCCCTTATTCGATGGTTCTGAACATATAATACGAGCAGACAATTTGCTCTTTTCTCGCATTTTTCCTCGCACCTACGGGCTCGGAAAAATACTACGCAACTCGCAAAATATCTGCGCATATTATATGTTAAACCATCGAATAAGGTGTATTTATTATACGACATAGCATTTTAGTTTGCGAATACGCACCAAAACGAGTGCAAATATGAGACCGTATTACACTCGTCTTAGCCCCCCTGACCGCGCGCTTCGGAAAACACTGTTGAAAGCCCAAATTTTAGAAAAGAATTACAAGGTATGTCGAAAGGCTCGAAAAAATAAAAACTGACTCGTAAAAATACCCAGTCGTATTACACAACTTTCCGCTGAATAACCTCTTTGTATTGTAATAATAATAATAATTGTACAACATTATACACTGTTTGTGTAGAAAACTGATTGCCAGTTCCTTCGAGTTTTCTTGAGGAGGCAATAAGTACTTCAGTTTCTTGAATATCACATTCTCATCCCCAGAGGCCACGATCCTTTTGGTCAGCACCAAGAATCGAGACCTCTGGCCGGTTCCAATACTGGGAGTCCTTGAATCTCGGACTAACTGTCAAATCTGACAAATCTGATTGGCTGAGAATACAGAACGAGTACTCTGCGCATGTTCAACAAATTGGTTCCGGCCAGAGGTCTTGATTCTTGGTGCTGACCAAAAGGATTGTGGCCTCTGGGGACGAGAATGTGAATATCACGGCCCCTTTTTAGCCATAACTATATAATATTTTACTCAATGCTTCAGACTAATCAAGTTTTTGTTTCATGGTTAACTGATCGATTATTATCCTCATCGCTCCCATCTTCCACCAAACATTCAAGTTCTTCATTGCTTAGTGGCTGCTTTGGAAACACGGCTCTGTATAACGGAAAACAGCAGGAGTTTTCGTTTGTTTCACTGTCATCTGTCAAAAATATCTCGGACTGTTCAGTTCTGTCCATCAGCTGTTTCATGTGACTGTCTTTGGCTTCTTGTAAAGTCTTTATCATGTCTTTTGATGAAATAGGTTTTCTATTCTTATCTTGCAGTTTCTGAAGCTCCCTCTCTGCAACAACAACAAAATATTTTGTAACACTTCATAGCCCTCCCTTGATTGTCAAATAAAAGAAATCCTACAGCATTAGGCCAGAATAAAATTGAACTTGACAATGAATTCTAGACAGACCCACAAAACTTAGATATTTTAGGGGTTCCTTTCAATATTTCTGACGATCACCACCGTCAATTTTATATGGTAGCACGATGGTACCATTTAATTTTTGCTGATACAAGTAAGGGATACAAAAGAAAAGGGTACACGTGAGATAATCAAGGAATCTCCTCCCCCTTTATTTAGCCCATAGATTTTTCGATATCAATTCGAATTGAACGGGATATTCGAAGCTGAATAAATTTATAAACTCACCTAAACGGGAAATATATTGTCCATTTCCGGCAGAAACCTTTTCTTCAGCCGTGCAATTAATGCATTTCGATTCCTTGTCTGATTCTTCAAACTCTACCCATCCAATATGACCTGAAAACGTCGGCGGAACTGTGCTTTCTGTGCTTGATCGTGACACTCCGAAGTTTACATCGTCCGCCATGTTGGTTTGCCATTGACAAGCGCGGCTACCAAGCTCATTTCGAGCGGTCGCAAAGCTGTTGAGCTCGGAGAGGAAAATATTTTCTTCGTCTTTCTTTCTTCGAGATTTTGTTCAATTTGACGAAATGAAACTCAAAGAACTGGAAGGATACTTGCAACAAGTCGATGTTTTTGAAAAGCCAAAAGTTGATCTTGAACAGTACCCTACCACGCCGCATATCGCAGCTCATATGTTGTACACTATTGACACAGCGTTTTGGGGACATGGAAGGCAAACTTGTTGGAGATTTGGGCTGTGGATGCGGGGTTTTAAGCATCGGTTCATGTATGCTTGGGAGTGCTTTGACTGTTGGATTCGATGTGGACTGCGATGCTTTGGACATCGCTTCTAAAACTGCGCAGAGTTCGAGCTACAGACATGTGACCTGGTTCAGTGTGATGTACAACAGATTACACAGTGTGACAGATGGACTAAAGTGTTTGACACGATTATTATAAATCCACCGTTTGGAACAAAGAACAACAGAGGTATCTGATGGGAGGAATATGCCGAGTAGATAAGTAAAATATTTACAAGAGATATCCAGGGGGTGGTGGAAGGGGTACAACTAACCCCCCTTTTTGGGGGGTGGGATGGGTTGGCTGATCCTTGACCTAAAGTGGTAAGGAGACTTTGTGAAATTGCTTGACAGCAATTTTCATAATTATTAGAAATTTTCAGGGCTTGAAATAAGGCCGGACATCGGACAATGTCCGACCAATCTGGGGTTTGACCGATCAATTTTTCGTCTTTGCCAGTCATGTTGACCGGTCAAATTCGATCATATGAAAAAAAACTAGTTTTCATGCTGTTCAGTTGTTTACTATCAGTATGCACCTTGCTGTGTATTGCAGAAGTTTGACCAGAAATGAACTACATGTAGAACAAAAGTTTACATCAAATGCGCGAACATCCAGCTATAGAGAAAAACACTCACTCACATTTTCTACGTTAATGAACATTCAAATTAAAAAAGGGATGAAAGTCATGAAAAACGGGTGTTTTTTTTATGCATCAAACCTTTTCTTCGATCATATCACCATTTGCGAAAAACGACTCGATCGCCCTATAATGCATTGCAAACCCCATGTGGCACTATTTTTAAAACAACAACTCTGATTCGTTATTTACAAAACAATTGCCGCAATCCGCCAATGAAAATAGGATTAGAAAGTAGTCCACTCAAGCTGTTTTCGGGTGAATTTCTCGATTCTTTTGGAAGGGAAATAGCCTAAAAAGTTTCTATTAAAATTTTGGTAATCAATAGGAATACCTGTATTAATTAAAATTTAGTATTGTGTGTGATTTTGCGGATTTTTGAGAATATTATTGTGCGAGTTTGACTGAATTGTGCGGTCCCGCACCCTGTCAGAAGCTTTTTGTTTCAATATTTGACCGATCAAAAACGAGCCGTGTCCGATGAAAAATATGTTTCACCGGACATCATGACCGATCACTCCCGAGAAATTATTTCAAGCCCTGATTTTCATAATTATAGAAAATAGAAAATGGCAATGTAAATTAAGCCGCACTTTGGCCAACAACTGGCCCACAATGCCAGTGCTTATTCAGATTTCCATAGCATGAAGCAGACTAGGAGTATTGGTTCTCCCCATTCATGGGATGCTAGTCCATCACAGGTTACCCCAGCATTTTGTCGTCAATACCCATTTATACTCCTGGGTTGAGAGAGGCACGTTGTCTTGTGCAAGAATACAACACAATGACCCCAGCCAGCGCTCAAACCTGGACTGCTCAATCCGGAGTCCAATGCACTAACCATTAGGCCACCGCGTCTCCCACCTTGTGTTTATATAGCTTGATGCCAAAAGACTACTCAACCAATCAGAGTGCGTGTTATATGACCAAAATTTTATAATGGTTAAAATTTATGCATTACAGTCGGACCTCCGCTAAACAGACACCTCCCGTAGGCGGACACCTCTCGTAAGTGGACACTTGGTCACGTTCCCAGCTACATACAAACACTACATTTTTAACCTCCCATATAAAGCGGACACCTCTCTTAAGTGGACACTTTTTCTGGTCCCGAGGGTGTCTGCTTATGGGAGGTTCGACTGTATTACATAAGAGAAGAGAAAACTAACATTTGTTGTCATGCTCTTACAGAGTCCCTGCTTACTTGGTGATTTTAGTTTGTTATTGTAGATTATAATACAGATTAGATACAGTGTGTGTGTGTGTGTTCTGGAAACATGGTTTACTGGAATTTATAATATAGCTCTAGTAGTGGTGCATTGAGTTTCAGTGTTTTGTCAGAGTACAAAGCACAGAAATTATGTTATTCCGCATACTCGAGCAGTAAAAACTTGAAATCTGCAGTTTCAGTTATACTTGCCTGTAAACACAGACATATTTCTAGCTGTTTGTTTCATAGACTGTGAACAGTCCCTCTTTTTTTTGCGCTGAAATCGTCGCGCTGTCATGATCGATCGTTGAGCCGCCATCTTGGATTATTTGGCGAGCGAAAACTCCCCTGGGTACGTGGGAGGGGTGCCACCCCGCCCCCATACCCAGGGGAGTTTTGTTCCTGCCACGCCCTACCCCCTTACCCAGGAGAGTATTGTACCCACCGTGCCCCGCCCCCATACCTAGGGGAGTTTTGTCCTCTCCCAGATTTCGCTCGCCAAATAATCCAAGATGGCTGCTGCACGATCGATCGTGACAGCGCGACGATTTCAGCGCAAAGAATAGAGGGACTGTTCACAGTCTATTTGTTTCATGCCACAAACAGCCAGAAATACGTCTGTGTTTGCAGGCTAACAACTTGCAAGTTATACTTGATAAATCAAACTGACAGATAAGTAGGGGTAATCATTTAATGGTGGTGAGTGAAATGAAGAAATAATTCCACATACATTTTGTCAAAATTCGAATAATTTTCTGAGCCTTAATTAAGGTGAGGGAATTAATCGAATTTTGACAAAATGTAGCCAAGTGTTCAGGTTTAACTGAATCAGGCAATCTGATTGGTTAAATGAGCAGTCCATATTTTTTCATCTAGACTGCTCGCATTTTCATTCAGACTTCTTACGGACGATGGCCATTTTTAGCATCATTCTACGTTAGAAAAATAATAAAAATATCACTGACCAAGCTTGTTTGGTCCTAGCCTGTTCCAGGCGTTCGGATAGTGGGGGAGCGATGCGAAAAGACGCGCTCCTCCACTATCCGAACGCCTGGAACAGGCTAGTTTGGTCCAGATGTAGAAAATAATATTATATCCTTGTTCATTTTTTTGCCAATATTTCTAAATTCAATAACAACTATTTCAATCTATTTTAGGTATTGACCTTATGTTTTTACAAAAGCCATAACCATGTCCAATACAGCTGTATATTCTCTTCACAAGACAGCGACAAGAGAACACATCAAGAAGAAGGCATCGGAATGGGGAGTGAAGTTGGATGTATTAGCTGAGCTGCGATATGACTTAGCTGCAAGCTACAAGTTTCACCGCAAAAAGACAGTTGATATTGAGGTAGACTTCATTAGGATAGACTGTTCAACTACTGTAGTCGATGATTAATAACAAATAATACGAGAGTAATACGAGAGAAGAATCTCATGCAACACCACTTAGGTACCTACTGCTCAAAACGTCACCTTGGGCTGCCTGTGGTAACATGAGCACGTCGGCAAGTCCCACCAGTTTCCCTTTCTGACCATACAAACTACGACAGTGTAAGACTACTGGTTGACCGTTGAGAATTATAAGGATTTGTATGGGAATTTTATCACTGGGAAGATTTTGCCATACTAAACTTATTGGGAACGACATAACTGTCTCTTGCAAAGATGCCTAGATCCGCAAGTTTTATACAACACGAAGAGTACAATACAATACAATACAAAGCCTTTATTTCAACACGATAAGTATAAAAGCTACAAGCTTATGGGGTCGTGCATCTGAAAGTAATAATTACATACATTCGGAACCATATAGTATATACTATCTACATTATTTTAATAAGGAGGAAAAATAAATAAATAAATAAATGAATAGAACAGAAACTGTATTTTTCAAAAGTAAATAGCAAACGAGTAGCAAACGAAACTCCAGAAATCAGTTTTCCAAAGCTTTGCAAATAGATCGGAATAAATTTTTTCAGCAATTTTTACTCAGACTGTGTAATCTGCTGGGTGTTTTTGTCATCTATATTTTTGTATATCCTTTCTGGTATTTGCAAGTCATCGCCATGCTCTTGCTAGCTCTTGCTGGCCATCCAAATTGCTTCGGAAAATCTGTTTCTACGCCATGTAAGCCACATTTGTATAGACTGCTTGCAGTCTGTTTTTCTCTCGAAATACATAATCGAAAGAGCGCGCGCGAGAAATTGGGACGGGAAGGCTTGGGGCGAGACGACGGCCAGTTTGACGAAAGCCCTAATAAACACCCCCGACGGACCCTAAGAGAAAAGAGGGACTGCAAGCAGTCTAACATTTGTAAGGCAGGCGCAAGTATGGCGTTCCGTTGCGGACAACATATCCAGATCGCAAAATTTGAAGTCGAGAATAGAAAACTTGGTCCAAAAGCAAAAACTGAGTCGAGATGTACAAAATATTGAGTCGAAAATGTTAAAAAGTTGATCCAAAACAAAAACAGATTTTCGAGAAACAGCAGGAGGGAATTTCAGCGAGAGGACGCTGGACAGTTGCATCCGGCGTGTGTGATCTCCACAATGGCTGACAGATCGGTAGAGAGGAGCTTCGACATTCAGGAGGTTGTTAGGAAGGTTGTGGCTGTCTGTAGCACAAACAACGAACAATCCTCATCCTCTCACCAACACAACAGCAGACGAATTGAACTGAGTATTTCAGATGCCTCGTGCCCCACGACGATACAACCATGCATCTGCAGGGCATCAACACATCCACACCTTCATTTCACAACCTATCTGGACTCAGTGGACTATCTGCTGGGTTTTCTAGCAGCCAAAATTATAGTCTGGGCGTTGATAGCGGACAGAGACGAAGAAGGCGGCAAGCGACGCCGATCCGAACATCTTCTGTCCGCTTTTATGATGTACCGGCCGCCGCGAAGAAGCAGCGGACCGTGTGGACCGATAACTCGAACCAAAAGTCGTTTCCTTTGAATTTGTTACACTGTAATTTTCAGAGGGCCGCCTCCTCATCCGTTGACTCCAGTTGCAAATTCAGAGGTGGTCAAAAGGGTGGGGGGGGGGGGGGGGGGGGGTGGAGAGATGAGGGGGGTACGAAGTGAAAATAGACCCTTTCATGTTCGTATAACCTTGGAAGGGGTGGCCCGGGGTAAAGGTGAACCTTTTGCCCTCTCAGCAACAATCCGGCAGTCGATAGAAAACGTGTTATGATCAAGGTATAACTCATAGTTAAACATGATAAAACACTGTTGCTTGCATGTTTATTAAACATTACGTAAATGAGAATCTCTTCTCAGGTTTACGTAGTCTCCTGCGATATTACTCCATACTTTGGGTCCAATGTATCTTATATCAAATTTACCATAATTACAGTCGAACCCCTATTAAGCAGCACTTGCCATTTCCCCGAGGGTGGCCGCTTAATAGGGGTAATTCGACTGTAGTTATAACAAGAGCAAAGTCAAAAGATTATATTGACCAAAGCATGTTGCGGAATCTTTGATCAACTCCGCCCTCGCTGGTTTCGTGAGGACAGTATCTCTCTCGTTATTAATATTCTCGTTCCCAGATCCTCCGTTTCTTTTGGTCACGTGGTTGGTCACAACATTTAAAACAACCGCGTAGCTCTGGGGACGAGAATGGCATCACCATGGAAGCGTACAATCTTGAATAATTTAAAATTCGTACAGTAGTCTATTGCACATGACCAAGAGAGCATGATCTAAGAGAAGCATTCCCCCATACATGGGTCTCTTCGAGTGACATTTGTTGAAATTTATTTTTAACTTTTAGTCCATAGCTACGCTATTTTAAAAGTTGAGAGAGCTACCTGATTGGTCAGATCGAGTAACTATGTGGACGCCTCACCAGAAGGGAATAAAAATAACTTTCAAACACGACACGAAACTATTAATAGATTTCACAAAAATTATCATGGAACACAGGGAATCCTTCTCTTAGATCATCCTCTCTTGAAAAGTCTACATAATGCCATCGGGACAATCTAAACAATATGCGATAAAAACATAACGGTCGTATAACAATAAGGACAATTACAACTATCGATCTAATCTTACATTATAATTCTACTAAGATTTATCTGTTCGTCTAGAGTAAGTATTTTCATGCCCCACAATCACGAATACTGAAAAATCACAAACCCACAATATTGCAATACAACTAAATTTAAGTTATAAATCATATTTACCGCTAGCTAATTTAGCTAGATATACGCATGTAGTTACATCAGTTCCATGAACAAACTAAGGATCCCCATATGAAAGTGATGGAGGTGATTTGGACCTACGAGTTTGAATTATAGGCTTTTCTATCAGTGCAACCAAGATAATTCAATTGCTCATGTATAATCTGTTGCAGAGTTTTTGGGTCATTTATATGATCAATCTCACTCATTTTGCCGGTCAATACGGGGCAGACAATCAGATTAATCATACTCATTCCAGAAAATCTTTTCGGATTGTCACGACACCACAATTGAACCACGCGCATCCAAAGGGCATAACATTTTCATCCACTATCCACTTTCCATGTTCCTCGTCATACCACTCAACAGAATCAACAGCTTGACTGTTATGCCTTCCTCCAAAAATATATATCTTCCCTTCAACTCGACCCACTCCTCCTGCAGCTCGCGGACTATTGATATCTGCCAGTGCACTCCACTGATCTTCGCGAGGACTGTAAATCTCACAGCTGCTAAGAGCTGATGATGACGTGCCTTGAAATCCACCAATCACAACAATCTTATCTCCTAACACTGCTGCACATGCGTACTTCCTTTCTTGTGCCATGGGACTCGCCTCAGTCCACTCGCTGGTCTCCATGTTCAGTTTCTCAACTGTATTTAGCGAATAGTTGTCGTTTACGCATCCTCCAATGGCATACACGTGACCTTCAAACTCGACTGCGCATAATGCCTTGCGGGCGTGTCTCATTGCTGGTCCCAGACTCCAGCTGTCGCTGTTAGGTTGGTAGCACTGTACCGTGGTGAGAGCCTCGAAGCCATCTTTCCCGCCAATTACGTAAATCTTGTCATCACACGCGACTGCTGCTGGTGCGAATGTTCGCTGCACCAAGCCGGCCATTTGAGACCACGTGTTAGTTAGCGGATCAAAGCGTTCCACAGGGGACCCTCGAGGGTAGCCGCCAATACAGTAAAGGAACATCCCACACACAACTACAGCGTGTTCATTGCGGTCTGAATTCATGTCTGCCAGTAGATGCCAACTTTTCTGTTCTGGAAAATACGCCATTGCACTCTTCAGTGATTTGCCTTTTGACAATCCTCCTGTAGCAACTATTGCAGTCACTTCTTTTTCGAGGCATTTTCTGGGCCTCAAATTCCCGCTGTGAGGTCGACTTTCACGGTCTTGAAAGACAAAGGCATTCAACCCTCGTACAAGAAGATTCATGCACGCTACATTGCTGTTTACGAGTGACTCTCCTTCAATGCGATCTCGTATGTATTCCTTTGACATTGAGAACAAGCGCACTTTACCGAACAGCTTCTCGAAGTAAACCTGTCGATTCTCCGCATCGTGTTTGACCCACTGCAATACAGCTTCATAGACCTCCTCCTCTCGCGTTATAACAATGTTGTCATCTGACACGAGTGCCATGAGTAACTCAAAATCCATTTCGAGAAACTCCATCGCGTTTGAAACCTCTGCAAAGTTGTTGCGAATCATTCTCGTTGCAGCGAGTTTAAGATCAGCGCAGTTGCAATGCGCAGCGAAGTCGTACATCAGGATACAGTTCGACGCTGACACCAGACTGCGTAAATATTCCGTTGCTTTTTGTTTCAAATCTAGAATAATCAAATAATCGGCCGCCATGATCAAATCCCTGACGTTGAGCTCGTTCAAGGTAACCATTCCTGTATAAATGTAGTCGAGCAGATCTTGCATGATATCTGGGCACAAGTCAAGCTGAACTGAAGAACAATTCTTTTCCATCATTTCAGTGGTGAACAGAGCCAGGAAATACTCACTGGCGGCCGCTAAAACACCTTTGTGTGCTGGAAATTCACGATCCTTGATGAGCAGAACAACATCGCACAAATCACCGTCTCGCTGTTGACCAGCAAGCTTCGACAGCAGTTGATTTCTGTATTTGTCGTCATTGATTTCGTTTGCGGACATGTTTACTAACCAGAGTGGGTTTGTCGCGTCGCGTTTTCTAAGGTTTGAATAATAGACCTCGTTACGCAACCGCAGCTGTATTATAACACGTTGTCAGTTTAGAATGAAAATCTCCCCAGGCATAAGTCCAACCGGTTTATTGTTACTATGGCAGTACAGGTTTCCTGATTGGCTGAGAAGCACTTGATTCGCCGGTTTTCTACGTCTTGGTCAGTTAGTAGACGTACAAACCTTCTCGTCTCTCGAAAGAGTCAGACTTTTTTCATTTCATATATATACACCTATGCAAGACAAGACCGAAAGGTAGCATGGGCGGTAAAAGTAGAAAACTGCTGCACGCAACGAATACTAATGAGAGGTAACATGTAAAACATTATTTATAACGTTTCCTTTTTTTTAAACCTGTAGAAGTAAGCTACTTTTAGCCAAACTAAATTTTAGCAGAATCAGCTAGTGAAAAAACATGGAAAAATAAAATACATCAACATCGCAAACAAAATACATCACGGTCGAAAGAAATTTTCCAGCGATATGCAAATTCTAATGAAAACCCAGACTATTATAATGGTAATGTCTGGTTTCAGTTTATATTGGTATTGTCTGGTAGGCTTCACGCTTTTATCCGGTCCGGTCCGATGGAAAACGCGGAGTGCGGAGTGCGGAGTGCGGAGTGCGGAGTGCGGAGTGCGGAGTGCGGAGTGCGGAGTGCGGAGTGCGGAGTGCGGAGTGCGGTTTGTGGAAAATGAGGAGTATAGAAAAAGAGTGTGGAAAATGAGGAGTATGGAAAATGAGGAGTGTGGAAAATGTGGAGTGTGGAAAAATAGTAGAAAAAGATGTGCAAAGATGTGAGCAAAGGATCATATCCTAAGAATATGTCCGGGGCACACAGAACAAGCGACCCTTGGTACATGTTACTAAATGATAACTTTGTAAAAATCTGAAAGGGCCAACGGACAATACAAAGGCACCGGATCCTGGTGGATCTAATAAGCAAATTTAAAGAATGAAAATACAACAAAGAAAGGCTGACTGTACGGTTAGGATAAATGTGAATATATTGGAAAGTCTACTAAATGATAGCAAGCTCCAAGGAAGAGATCCGAAGTCAGCATTCATCCGTGACGTTACAGTTGGAGCGGAGCCTTTCTGCGTCCTAGCAACGAACAGACAGTTAAGATCTGAAACGGTTCTGCTGCAATCCAGTGGAGTATCGACCATTGACAATGGTTCCAACTTTCGATCTTGCACCATACAACTGTTAAATACCTGCTGGAATTCAACTTTGATTTTTGTAATGACAACGAAAACTGGTTTATTAAGATTCAATCTATCGTGACATCAGTCGAAAAAAAAAAAGGTCCTGGCCATACACATCATCGGTGAAAAGAAAAGCAAAAAATACCCTAAATGTGCACAAGGCTCTTTTTCGGTCACATGTGCTTCCAGTATGAGCAGGAGCCCGGGTATGAGTTCATTGTGGAGACGGCTGTGGAGAACAAAAAGTCCCATTATAAGACTTTTTCGCTCGCTTTGAAAATAGCGAATTTGCGGGGGTTCGAAAAAACGGGGTCAGCGTTAACCCTTAACATACCAAAATTAGCTCGTTTAAACGCATTTTTGGGTTACGAAACCCGTTTCCTTGGTGCTGTCACCCCAAATTTGGCTAACCATTGCTAAAATGCCTTTTGGAGAACTAGGGGAAGATTTTGAAAAGGATTTAGGGCAAAAACGTTCAATTTTATCGTTGGCCAAAGTGCGTAGCCAAAAAAAAGACAAAAAAAAAAGGTTTTTCTTCTGATTTTTTTTCTTCTCTCTTTTCCTTTGCTATTACTTCCCCTTTCTTTTCTTTCTATCTTCGGCGCTTGATACACTTCCTATCAGCTGGAAAGGTTTTGACCTAACCTTTTAAGGGAGCTGAAAAATGAACCTGGAAGTATGTTGGGTGTGAGAGCCAAATTTGCCACTGATTTTTCAACAAAAATTGAACAGGTTTTCCAGCATAACTGGAAGAATTTGTTACATTTCCAAAATTAATGCACGGTTACAAAGATCCATCCTTTCTGCATCAGATGCGTGTCAAATTAATCTTGTCACGTGTTAATTGATGACGTCACAATGGCTTTGATGTGTAAGACCTTAAAGTGGCCATATACGGCCAGTTGACATGTTTAGTGTTAAATATCAAAATAATCATTAACAATTAAGATGATGGAACAACTTGCACCTTATACAATATTGTTATTTCAAGAAATTGACAAAACATAGTACATTCGTTATGGAATAGCACATTTCTATACTGTTATTGACAACCGGAACTGTGCGCAATGGAACAAGATATATAAATTATAAAATAAGTGCAATAACAAGGTTATAAATAAGTTCAGTGCGCTTGCAGCTGTGTTCTGATGCCGTCTGACGTTTGGCCATCGACGTTTTAAATTAGAGTTCGAAATAACGGGGTTGATTTTAGGCCAAGGGAAAGACAATTAGTTCGAAATAGCGGGGAATTCAAAGTAACCGAGTTCGAAATAGCCGATAGTAAATGACTAAAAAAACAGGGGCAAATCCTAAGGAAATGGGTTTGAGTTCGAAATAGCGGGGAATTCGAAATAACCGAGTTCGAATTAGCGGGGTTCAACTGTACCCCGTTTTGGACGCATGGCGCGAAAGACACCGTATAGGAAATCCAGTGTGGAATTTTTCACGTAAATTTTGAATTCTTAAGTATTCACTCAATCACTCAACCTCTTTGTCCTTGCTTTCTGGCAAAAAAGGCCAAAAAAAGTTTGTTGATCAAATTTCAATATAGAGGATTTGACCTCGAAAACATTACAGGTAATCCACCGTACCGAAAAAGATGGCGACTGGTCCATTTTCCCATAAAGCTTCAAACCTAGCATATACACAATGTTGTTAGTACAGGGACGAATTTCGCAAAAAATATGGTTTTCTATGTGCCTATTGGCTGTGTTAGGTTCGCAAGGTATTGTGGTAAAATGTACAGCTGCCATCTTTTTCCGTACGGTGGATTGCCTGTGATGATTTCTTATAGGCCCTATGCCAAAATGGCTGCCAATTTAAAATTATTTTGTCTGCATTTAAATTTGCCTCACTAACCTCGTTATAGAGTAAAAATTATTTTGAATTATCAACTCAAAAACGAGGTCAGTGAGGCAAATTATTTGAATTTAAATACATACAAAATAATTTTAAATTGGCAGCCATTTTGGAATAGGGTATATACAGCTGTTTCGAGAAAGGTTGTCGGAAAAAAGCGCACGCGACAATCCCGAAAGGTAATCTGGGATATGATCAGCAAGGTACGTTCCTGACACTGTAGCTGTCGAACCCACTTTTGTTGCTTTCTTTTAGCACTCGCAAACATACGTCCATGGCGTCTCGTGCCATTTTCTCAGATTTCCCTGAAATGCTGAAGTCAAGGAACCATGAACTTAGAACTACCCACAATACCTTTCGGGATTGTCGCGTGCGCTTTTTTCCGACAACCTTTCTCGAAACAGCTCTATAGGGCGGTATATTCCAGCGACTCGCGTCAGTTTAGTAATTACGTTTGCTCAAGTGTTACAATTGGTTCCACGTGACCAGTTTACATCAAATATATCGTTACTTTCGGCCAATCAGATACAAGAGTACAATTCCGATTAACGTGACTTTCCCGCGCTTTTCACTTGTAACACTTATGACCAAAGCATTAAAACTCATCTATCCAATCAAAACGCGCTCAAACAGCGCAACCAACCAATCACAACTCGTAGTAGACCTTGCAACCGGTGCGAAGCGCGGGAAAAGTCGCATTAACTCAAGTCACGATTTGTTTTGGTTTTACACCCAATTGGCCAAGAAAACAGTTAATTTGTTCTTTATATTGGTAAGACAAATAAAACAAGAACAACAAGCTTTTGAAGTATCACTCGCAAGCTACCCTCAGTAAGTTCGCGTAATTGCGGTCGAAGTGTTTCAGAAAATTAATGACCAATTTACACCGCGATCCTGACCGCGATAATTATGATAATGTAGTTTGTATACGTGAGTTGCTGACTCACACCTGATATTAGTTAAGTGAGATCCACTCAGAGGTCAGCGGGAGAGTCCTGTCACGTAAGCCTTTTTTTCGTTTCCTCGATAGCGAAACTGTCATGTTTGATATCTATCAGTACAGCACATAATGCCGGACATTGCAATGTTATTCTTTGGTCTTTGAGATTTGATTATCATGTAAACAGTAACTTTAATTTCAATCCGTGGGATAAGACGGATGAAATGACTCCAAAACCCCTAAACAACGACTCAGTGGTTCCTTACTTCCCCCCACAAGGCGTCAATATCGTCGGTGTCTAAGAGGTTGGTTTGTTTGACACACTTCATGGCTTTCGCAATACAACACATCGGTTTGTTTTACGAAGTCTGTGGTTTGTGATCGTACAACAAATCTCAGGAATTTGATAGTTGGTATTGTTTGTGGGAGTTTATTTGGATGTACACATTCCCGTAAGCGGCCAGCTCCAGTTGCAGACACTTTTTCTGCTTCCCGAGGGTTTCCGCTTATGAGAGCTTCGACTGTAATCTCTTTATTACTTTCTCAGGAATCCTCATGCAAGGTTTCATAAATCTTCGAGTACACAGTACTTTATAGAGTGCGCGTAAACTGCAGCTTCAATCTGCTTTAGCCAAGTAGTACAATAAAGTCCACTGAACTATCAACTCACGTAAAATTTTATTTATTTATATATATTTTTTTCATATATTATTGAAACCTTTCGCAGTGATAGCATACCTTTACGTATTCTGATATGTATAAACAAACTAATCCATTTGTTGTTCTTTCTGCGGTTAGTGATTACGGAATCCTTTGTCTATTGTGGCATGATTGTTCGCTCGCCGTCGCTAAAAACTGTAGCTTCTAGAAACTTGGCAATGAACACGCAAATTGAGTCGTAATAAAACCCTTGGCTATGTCAATAAGTAGGTTATCCGGGACATACACAGGGTGCAGACGTGCCACAACCAAAAAACTTTAAGTCCTTTGTTGTTAATTTAATAATACTTTTGCATAGTGTTTACGCAAATTAACATCGCTAGAGCTGTGGCAAACGCAAGCTGATTTTTTCGTAATTGGAAGATTCGTTAAGTTTGGTTAAGGCGTCTAAGTCTTCTTTCTGTGCACCTAACTTTTTCAGAGCCCCATTCTTTTCTTTTGGGACTACCAAGCGTTTTCTATCTAGTAGCTTTCGTCGCGAATCTTTTTTTGTTAATTCAGAAACTGTAGAAACTCTAATCTTTGGAAGTTTCAATGGTTCTTTTGATTCTTTGCTCGCTTCCTCCAAGTCTACCGCGGTGTCCCTTAAACCCGTGGAGGCGTTTATTTCGGTCCGTATCTCTCCTAGGTTGCTAAATTGTGTCAAGAGTTTTAACCTCTCTTGCTTTCTCTGCCTGTACAAGCCGTCAAGTTTGTCTAAGACTTCAACGTGTTCAGTTCCCATGGAGAGATCTTTGTACTTCGTTCTGCGCGTTTTGTACCGTTCGATTAGCTCTTCGAATGAATCCGGATTCGCTACAGCCTTCGCCTTCCTTTCGCGCTGGTTTCCTTTTCTGTCAACTGATCTGCTATCTGTACGTGTTCGTTTTGAGTTCAGCACTTGTTTAGCAGGAACGTGTGAAGAATCGTTCTTCATTATCACCTCTTTGTTATGTTTTGTTGATTGGTTTGCGAAGAACAACTGATTGTGAAGGCTTTCTGCCGGTTTGAGAGCCATAATGACTTTATAATGTCCAAATCTGTTGTAGTTATGAAACGCTTCTTCGGCGTACACCATAATAGGGCCATCACGCCCGTTATGTTCAAATTTACTTAGATTCTGTCCTTTCGTCTCACAGGGAAGTAATGTCTGCTTGCCTTTTGCTATTGCAGATTGAATTCTCGCTGCTTTCGGTGCGGCAGTATTCTTTGCCACTGGAATATCCTTTAGTTGTTTGGTCTCTAGCTCTGCTGCCGATTTTCTTGGCTGCGTCATGTTTTCGTGCGAAATATCCAAATATTTCTTGACATATTATCCCTGGCTGTGTGATGCCGGGTTAATAACCAATGTCTAGCCTACCAAAATCTCCATCACAACCATTGTGACGGCAAGCTGCAGTTGATTGGCTAATGACAGATTACGCACCAAGCTTCTGGGGCAATATTGAAATCAGTTTCTTTGAGGACCCTTTGAGCATCACTGAACATATACTAAGACCACATCATAAGTGAAAATATACAATAACATTCCTTTACATGGCAACACATTTGGCTAAAAACGTTGCCCCAGGGGTTGTTGCGAAAATGGTGGATACCGTCTGCTTGTGGAGTTACAAGAGAGTTAATGGACTTTGGTTCACCTTCTGTCGGGTCAAGGAGTCCTGTCTGATCATGGGCACGAAAATTAGTGTTGGCAGACGTCCAATTTCTCAACTTCTGACAAGATTTACATACCGTAATGAGAAACAGCATGATGAAATGGCGGGAAAAAAAACAAAGGACACCGGAAGTGTTTATGATGATATCGATCCGGCCAAAAGGAAAATGTTAAAGCGTTCAGAAAATCCACAATGTCATTGACCAAACTTTCCATTGTGAGCCCTATGTAATCCGCACTCTTCCATAGCGTTACGCACCAATCACTGCCAAGAGACAAATATGCATCTTGCTCTTTCGACCGCGTGTCATCAAAGACGGAAAATTACACGTCTCCGGTTTAACTGGGTTTAACTGTGCTCCTCGAATTACCGACAGACCCAACGCAATATATAAACATTGGGTATCGTGTTCTTGGAAAGAACTCAAGTATTGGACGGAGAACGGTTTCTTCGAATAAGTTTACAGATCTAATTGTTGCGCATTATATCAATTAATTAACAGAAGTAACATTTGTGTGTACATACTAAGAGGGTGCTCATGGCTAGCGTAAATTCACGTGCAGAGTTGTTCCCGAACAGAGCGTATTCGCCGACTGGCAGCGACGATTTGATGATGGACGACGATCCAGAAATCCAGGCCAGAATGCCTCTCAAGCCACGACCACGACATCACTCCTCTTACGAGAACATGAACGATCGCTGTTTTACAGATGACTCCAGTCACCAATACGAGGACCCGGCCAAACTCGCCAACGAGGTATTCCACAGCCAGAATCGAGGAAGGCCAGCTCTTCCAGTCCCGAGTAACAACAACAAGAGACCGAGGAAGAAGGAGAACGAAGCGTACGAGCCAGTCAGCTCGAAACAGCGCAAACGAACATACACAGATGAATCTGACTCGTCTGGCGGTTACCACAGAGATACATGCTCCAAGCTGTTCAAAGTGATGGCTTTTACCGGGTTTTTATTCGCACTGGCTGCTTTAGCTGTGGTTGTGTTGCTTATGCTGGGAATACTCTCTATCCCGAGTTGTCGCGATTGCAAGAAGGAACTTGTACCAGGCCAAACCTCCGGATCCTCTGGCGCCCAAGCCGTCGGATCGTTTCAAGAATTATGGAATGTAGTCAAGGAACTTAGGTCAAGCGTGAGCGAATTGAACGCGTCTGTGAAAATGAAAGACGAAATCATCTCGCAACTTCAGAAGCGAGATCTCGAGCACACTGACAAGATCGCAGAACTGGAGCGAAAGGCCAGTCATAAAGTGTTAGTCGTTAACGACACCAAATTCAATTTCAGCAGCCTCGTTGGGCCGCGGGGCCAACCCGGAATTGACGGGGCTCCTGGTACTAAAGGCTTGGATGGTTTGGATGGGAAACCGGGGAAGCCAGGCCCAGGGAACATGTCTTTGTGTCGTTATATGAAGGAAGAGAGTGTCCTGTTTACAGCGGAAGCATCCAATGGACAAAATGTCATCGTGAGGGAGCAACGAGGGTCCAGGATCATCGGCGTCACTTGTTCAACTCTTGGAACATCGGAATATAATTTAGTCAGTCAGTTAGATGCCTCCAACATGAGACAGTACAAGTGTCAGTGTAGGGGACGATCTAGTGTTTTTCCGGCTGGCACCGGGAGGGCTTTATGCATTGTACATTACTGGATTTGTCCCATAATTTCTTAGCTGTTTCCAAACTACATTCCCGCCCTACTTTTAATGAGATCTAAAGACGCGTTTCACTTCAATGGGCATCAATTTATTTTCATAAATTCCGGCAAACGTTTTACTGTAGTAGCTCAGGGAGTATAGCTCGTAGCCATAGCTCATACTGCGAATAATTTCAATGTTGAAAAGTTGCCAGCGAATGAAGTTTATTTTAACAATATTGACATTGGTTTTATATTAATTACGGTATGTTAGGTGCCTTTACAGTACATAAATTCCAGTTGGTCAGTTCCCATTCAATGTAAATTTCAATTGACGTTACTCATAAGGAATGTGTATGTTTGATCCATGCTCGATCACCATCAAAAGAAGTAATGTTTTTCAAGAATTCAAACAGTGTAAAATATAAATAGTTATCCAGTGATTACAATTGATTTCATTATATAGAAAGTTCCAAAGCTCATAACAATCATTGCATAGCGATGACCGCGTATATGCATTTAGCATGACCATGTTGATATGAATCATAAGTTGAAGTTTACATTTCATAAATTGCATCGCGTGATGATATTGTAAAAAGATAAACACAAGTAATAAACTCAGCATACATCAGTTGGGATAAGATTTTATACGCTGGTGAATTCAGAAATGTAAATCAAAATTATTTGTTAAAATAAACACAGATAAAGACATGATGACAGTGAGTGTGCTTTGTTTTTTATACGAAGGGCATTACAACTATGTGACTACAGAGACATAGACGAGCAGTCCCTCAGTCTGTCGAGCGAGTGAAATAAAGCGGGAGTTAAAAATTGTCGCGCGATATCTGGGGGCATTTTTCCCCCCTTGCTAGTGCTGTAATTGCCTTATTTTTATCCCTCGACGGACTAAGGGAAAGAGAACCTGCTCGTAGTCTAACAAAAACATATTTGTATATCACTGTTAGGAATTGTGCCAGTGAAATCTTTGCGTGGCCGGATATATAATGAATATCTCTCCCACACAAATCAATCAAGACGAGAGGTATTTTACCAGATATAATGCCTCGCCCGTCTGCTTTATTCTCGTGATTAATGTGCGCGAATTTTTGTCATGTTTGTCTGTACTGCATCCATATCTATGCCAAGCCTGAAGCGAATTCTTTTAGTCTGAGAATGATCCTTCGTAAAATATGTACTCTGCGTTGCTTTACACAGCAAAAATCCACTTGCAGCGATATTTCATAACCATATATAATCTATTCTTATCGATACTAAAGCACTTTGAAGAGTTTCCTGTTTATTAGATTCTTCTTTTGTGCGGAAACTACTACAGGAAAAAATATAGCTCCAGACAAATACACTTTAATTAGGAAGTCTTATGATTTAATACGCCGAATTACTGAATCATACAAACCCACAAATCCCTCTTGTTTGATGTAAAAAATATGACCGCTTCCATCAGATCGCTCGCAAGATTTTAAAGTCGTCTTGAAAAGTACTGACAGTCACTAGTCACTTGTCAAGTTTATGTTCTAATACGAAAAATCTATATATTACCATTATGATATTTAAAACACGACCAGACGCATTCTCCAAATGTTTAGAATAAAAACACGGAAAAATGTTAACAGCCTTTCTAGGTCTCAGTACGGTTTCTCAGAAACGTTGCTATAAAACTGGTCAAGAAATTAGATTACAAGGCTTTGAGCGGAGTTGCTCTTCTTCTATACTGTATGCTGGTCAAGCGAGAAGCCAAAACCTCTTTGTTTCTTGTTCTTGAGAGCGCTTAGATTATTTTATAATATTTTGACGTACGCCGATATTTCACTCTCAATAGCTTCTGCGTGCAGCTGGGTGGCGGTCTGCCGGTCTTCCAAGAATTAAGGGAACTTCACTGGCGAGAACATATTGTATTACATTCTCAAACTATCGACCAGATTTTCGATTGAAAACTGAGAAGAACAAATAAAGCACTCGTATTTTAACCGTACTGGTTGGTAAAAGGCCATTTTAATGCGCAATTGGAACTTCTGATCAAAGTCCTGTACTAAGTGCATGTTACTCTTGGGGGCGTTCTACGGTATTTTTGTTTTCTTTGCAAAGTCATCCGATCAGATTTTGTTTGGATTGTCAGTATCGATTTCCCTTCCCGGGCGTGTTCACTGAATCAGCATGGCTTGCCTTATTTCGGCTTATTTCCAACACGTTGGTGTGATTTTCAGTCTGACGTCCCCACCGGCATACTCTGGTTTCCTCCCTTCTATGTAACTTTAGTTAAAAATACTCGACCCCGGAAATGTTTACTTTACATATGCATGGGTGGACCTATTTTAAAGCGTAGTATTGCTGATTCACTGTCATTGTAGTCGACAGACACCTCCTTTTGCATTGAGCCGGATCACATATCTAAAGATGGCGACACCTAAGGTGGACCCTCCCTAATGTAGTGGACACCTCTTAAAATGCGTACAACACACTTAATTAAAAAGATTGAGAACAGACCGGCGTAAAATAAGTTATATACTAAATATATGCCACAGACAGATCTGTGTGCTGTAATTCAACTTGGGCAATTTTCTGCGTGTTCACTATAGTGTTTGATAAACTGACTTGAAAAACTTATTTTTTTTCAAAACTGGACTCTTGTTCAGTCAAGAAAGAGCTGAAAGAGGTGTTAAAAGCATTCCTAGCGGCCAATAAACATTTTAAAATGAGTTGGCGATTAGAGTAAGACCCCGAAAGTAAAATCAGCTTTTCAGTATTTTGAAGCGATGATTAAAATCTTAGCGCACAATGACATATTTTGTCACAATGCCATTGTGCTCGGCTTTACATGTAAGTTCGAAACGGAAGTTGTAAAGTGAAATGACAAAATTTGGCAAGTTATGAATGCACTTTCGACTCACAATGTTATTACATAAATATTCTTTTCACCATACACTGGCTTTGAATATATCAGACCTAATTTTAATTCTGCAAGCTAATTTTAAAATGTATACTTCATGCAATCCGGTAGAAAACAGTAGACTTATAAACAACGGGGAGAACAGACGTATTTTGCAAACTAAATAAATTTCACAAAATGTGGGAGACTTGAATTATAAGTGGAGTCATTTAGTTGTCGGTTTACCAAACCATACATGGTCATATATGTCATATATAGCTTTGACAGCGGAAGTGGTTCGGCGAAACTTGTTTTGTCAGAACCATGAGGACTTTAGCGGATTAGGGAAAACATGAAAAAAAAAACACTTGTAAAATGTATTTGCATTTTGCATAACCAGAGGCGAGAAAAGCAATTTCCTGTGGGTTCAACGTGGTTCAGTTTTCTTTAATACGTTGTGGAAATTGAAAGACACTTTGAACAGTGTATGGTTTGATGGTTTTTGTTTTAAATATCGATAGAAAAAGTTACGTTGAATTAGCCATGGTAATGCAGTTGATTTTACTGAGCTGATTATCTTGGCGTTTTTAAACTGAACAGTTCAAGGTCAAAGGCAGCTACTAAGAAGTTCTTTGACTCAGAAGAACACACAAACACACTTTGCCACATCAACATGCATAAAACGTTAGGTTGCCGGTCAGTTGAACCACTAACGGCAAACTGAACTAGACTCAGCCGATATTTCTGTAGCCTGCGAATACAGCCGCCTTAACCGCGCGCCGCTTGCAGCGTCCCGCGAAAACGGCGCGCGATGGAAGGCGGCTGCATTCGCAGGCTAATATTTCTGCAGAGAAGAATCGAAAAAGAAATATTTCCGGGATCCGCTCGCACATGATTGCATCTATTAAGGGCCATCTATTAAAGGAAAAGAGAGCGAAGTCTGCCCGAAGTCTAGACAGTTGTGTGATGGTATTTTTTGAAAAACTTAGTAAATCCAGCTCTATTTAGGGCGATTTTGAGTTGAGTCTACGCGCATTTTCCGCACTTGACATTGTTAATAACATATTTTTGCTTCGGTACCCACGGATATGGGGACGCGGTTGGCCAGCCAGATGTCAAATATGTTTTTTGGCTTCGGTTTTACTACGGTCATTTCCGCCTGAACCGCTTCAACTAAAAGGACAACAAAACTGAACACGTGGGAAATGGCTTTTCCCAAGGCTCCTCAAAACACACGGATCGATAACCACCATACGAAAAACAAACACAATCGCACACGAAGTATAATCACGTGATGCTAACACGAATGACAGGGTCAACAACCATGCCAATTTTGAGATAATTTTTTTTCAACGAGAAAAATCTTCCACAGAAATAACTTTTTTTGGTAGCTTTTGTCCGTAGGAGATTTATCAGAATTTAAAATAATAATAATAATAAAATATAACAAAATAAACAAAGTCAGACACTGAGATAAAGCTCCCAATTGTGGTTCAGCAAAAAAGGAAGTCCTATTCCCTTGCTTCACGCGGAAAAGACCCTTTCCCGCGTGAAGCAAGGAAATGAGACGTCTGCACGCAGACTTTTAAATACTTTCCGGGGTCAATAAAGAATTCAGGATAGAGATTGAAAAATAAACCGATTGGGTTACATGCTGATTCAGCTATAACACCCGAGAAGCTGCAAAACAGATATGTCAGCAAGTATTAAATCCATGCACGCTAAATATTATCACGATAGCCAAAAAGACGTCAAATAATTGCTGTTCAAACTGACACTTTTATACAGCAATCAATTTGTAAAAATAGTCCTGAGTTTATCAGATCATGCATCTCTTTCATCTTTCATCACGCGTCATCGTGATGATTATTAAATGTCACCGAACGCAATGATAAAAAGATCGTGCTAAGATAATGTACATTATATAGTTATTTTTATTGTCATACATGAAGGTTTATTTTCTAAGTTCTAAGTTCAAGTTTCTCGATCAATGAATATTCGCATATGAGGTTTAGATATCTTAGAAACATTACTTCTGTCTTTGTTGGCAACTTTTCAAACAGCAGGAGACATATACATTAGCTACGATCGATAGCTGCGTCACGAGTGAACATTTTAGTCCATCGAGCTGAAGCGCAACAAGTTAATTTATATAAATGTGCGTCTCCTTAGATCTCATAAAATCGGGGCATTTATAGTTTATATTGACAAGTAAACAGTTAAGAAGTCAATGGACAAACCCAGTAATGCATGGTACATTTAGCCTGCTCAATGCCCGATTTAAACGCAGTAGATTGTCCCCTACATTCACACTCGTGTTGTCTAACACTATGGTCGAGTTCATCTCGCTTTTAAAATTATATTCAGACGTCCCGAAGGTTGAACAAGTGACACCGATGATTCTGTACCCTGGCTGCTCCGTTACGATGACGTTTTGTCCACTGCCCGATGTTTCCGCTGTAAACGGGGCACTCTCATTGCTCATATAACGACACGAAGTCATGTTTCCTATGCCTCTCTCTCCCGGTTTTCCATCCAAACCATCCACGCCTTTAGAACCAACTTTCCCGTCAAACCCGGGTGGACCCTGCGACCCGACGAGGCTGCTAAAGTCGAGTTTCGTGTTGTTGACGACGACCACTTGATGGTCTGTTTTTAGTTCCAGTTCTGCGATCTTCGCAGTGAGCTCGACGTCTTGCGTCTGAAGTTGAGAGATGAGTTCGTCTTTACTCTTTACCGTCGCGTTCAATTCGCTCACATTTGAACGAAGTTCCTTGATTACTTGCAACAGTTCCTGAGACAATGCCACTGGTTTGACCTGGCTCAACCTCATCTTGACACTCGTGACAAGAACTCGGGGAAGAAAGTGTTCCGAGGGCAAGCAACAAAACGACAACAAAAACAACCAAAGCGAATAAAAATCCACCAAAAACGAGGACCTTGAAAAACATTGGAGAACGCATCTTTGTGGTAGCCGCCGTCACAGGATTCCGCAGCGGATTCCTTCGCAGCTTCGTTCGCCGACTTCACCTTCTTTCTTGTCCGGTCTATTGTTGCCTGATTCACCTGGAATTGCAGGAGGTCTTGTTCTGGGAGTTTTTCTTTGAAGTTCATCGTATTGGTGGTCCATTGAGTCGTCTGTACAAACCAGGAAACGTTCATGTTCTCGTAAGAAGTCTGATGTCTCAGTGTTTTCAGTGGAATACTCTCATGAAATCCCGTCGGGTTGTCGTCCATCACTGTACCAGTCGGAAAATAAACACGATCTTGGGAACTCGACTCCACTTCAGAAATTGTTCACGCAAGCTCCTGTGTAGAATGATAGGAGCTTTAGTTGATAATCCTCAACAGTTAGATCTAGAAACTAACTACTCGACGAAATCGCCAAAAGCAAAGAGTCTGATCTGCCTGAAGAGCAGTGAAGAGGGCAACAAGGTAACGAAAGTGGATCCATGAATGTGAGGTCAAATAACGAGGAAAGCCTCCTCATGCAAGGGGTGACAAAAGTAACGAAATACAGGGCGGGTCCCGGAAATCGCTGGCCTACGTGCATAAATCCCATTTCTGGATCGGAAAACGGAAACTGTACGTCACACGCGACTGGAACGATCTAGAAGACCACGAGTAGCCCTGCTTAGCCTGCGAGCAGACGGCCGAGAACAAAAGAACGAAAATATATATCTTCTTGTTTACGTTCTTTCCCCCCCCTCATTCTCGAGTATACAAATTTACTGATCCAGGTCTACAATACCCTGGGTTTTCTTTCTTTTCTTTCTCAATCGAACTTGAAGAAAACCTCTGGGGACCAGGAGTAGGTCTACAAAAGATCCGGCACACTTCATCGGTTTGTTGCTGTGGTTTTACCTCCCTCACTGCTTTCCCGGAGGGGGTGGGGGTTGTGGGAAGGGGGTGAGCCCAACCTCGTTCCAGGGCTTTTCCCTTCTAAATGGAAATATGGAACGGGAACTTTCTCTTGATGTTCTCAGCTCTGAACATGTCATTTTCCAGCCATATGCATATAATATTTAACCTCACTCGACCTCCCACTAAAGCTAATCCTGGATTACATGTACATGTAAACATGGTAAAGGTCACTCAAGATTAAAACTTCTCTTTTCGCTTCTAATGTTTTATAGAGTTTGGGATTACGTACTTTAAACAGTCATTTGAAACTGACAAAAGAATATACACAACTTACAAATCCCCCCCCCCCCCCCCCCGTTCCCGTTTCTCGGATGACCGCGAAAACCTGGGAACTAAGTCAGCAAAAAACATGGCGGCCTTCATGCAGAAAAGAATGTTGTCTTTCTTCGTTCGTTCTAGCGGGCTGTCTATTCGACAATCCTTACCTGCAAGACATAATCCAGGCCTCAAGAAAAAGAAGGGTCAGTTGGCAAAAAAGAAGAATGCGTCCTTACTGAACATTCGCAAAACAGCTGAAATTGTTCCTCCTATCGATCCAGAATCCACATTGAATACAACGCTCTTGGAAGCATCGAGGCAACGAACCCCGATTGAACTATCGCCAGAAGAGAAAGAGAGAAGAACCTTGCTCTTAAAAGAGTGGTCGAGATACAAGATGCAACAGCACAAGGAAGATCTACAGCGTGTTCAAGAATTGGAAAGGTGCCGCGAAGAAGCGTTGAAAGAGCTAAAGAAAAGCTCGGTGCATCTTTATCAAGAAGCTATTCAAGCCGAGGGAGATCTGTTTCCAGTTCAGTTCAAGGGGCCGACTGAGACGCCACCGATACCCGACTACCTGGCGCCTGACATGGATGATAAAGTGAAAAGTGCAAGCAGAAGCAGACGTTAATTCTCGATATTCACCACACAGTTTGCTAATGGGACGTTCCATTTTTTATCCGCACCCCCCCTAAGGATGGCAGGAATCCGACCCCTTAAATTTTTGTCGGCGCCCTTTGAAGAAACAAATCCGAAGGGTTGATTTTTTGGCGGCTCCTTTAAAAAAAATCCGAACCCTCTTGCAGTAAAACCTGCCATCCTTGCGGATAAAAAATGGAACGTCCCAATATTGACTGATCTGCTGAATTGGCGGGCAGGTGGTAAAGTCCATATTATACCATTGAATTCACTGTAATCAAAACTACTCTGAGCGGCTGCAAAAGATTTTCGTCAATCATACATGTCACACCTTATATGGAAGTGTTCGATTTTACCGCGAGTAAACACCATCCATATAAAGGTACGACATGTATGATTGATGGAAGCAAACCGCTCAGAGGAGTTTTGATTTAAATAGTCATGTAACAGTGAATTTGATGGTAACCTTGGCAAACAGAATGATGTTCTCTTCATGCATTTAATTATTTTCCTACTTGATGGAGGCCCGAGACCTGCAAAATTCCATACTGATGACATAAAGTGTAGCTCCACAGCGATCTGTGTGGACGGTCTAATGTGCAGGTGTGAGTGCAGGTGTAAGGCATGTACTAAAACCAGGAACACCCTTAAAATGCTAAACCTAACCTGCATCCATTAACCGCGAACCCCCGAGTCTGGTGTTCCTGGTTTTAGTACACTGTACATCCCTTCCACCTGTACTCACACTTGAAGATTAGACAGTCCAGATCCATGTACTGTATAGTCCCTGATTGGATGTTGCTTGGTTTTACAATGTAAATTTCTGTGCACAAGTAACATGAACCATTGACCTGCAACTCATTAATCCAGGAGTCTCCTAGATATAGCCTGTTCCAGGTGTTCGATTAGTTGGGAGCGGCGCAAATAATAGATTAATACTTCATGTACATGGTGACACATCCATGACTATGATTAAAATGACTATGACTATGACCATCCTATGACTAAACTTGTGCAGGGCTAAGTTGTTGTACATGTATATACATCCTCGGAGACCCAGGGGCAGTTAATTAGTGGGGACGAGGGAAAAGTAGACTTCTACTTTTCCTTGCCAATTTTTTCCCCTCACCCCCACTAACGTGTAACTGCCCCTGGCTCTCCAAGGATGGTGTATATAGAGATTTTCTCCTTACAATATCAATACATTGCCAAGCAGACAGGTGATGAGAATCAAGAAAATCATCAACTAGGAGATATTGCTTTCAAAACCAAAACATTCTCATAACATTAACCCTTTCACTCCCAGAGACAAACCTTGAGTCAATAAAATGGTTGTAACTTTTAAGGCTATGGATGAAACCTTAGCATGTAACCATTCAAATGAAAGCTATTAGTACGTACTTTCATGTAGTACTGTTTGTTTTTGACAATTTTGCAAAATGAAATTCAAGATTTTTTCTCAGTTTTGAACTTAGCACTCTTGGGAGTAACAGGGAAAATCAGTGTATGAAAATCAGTGACGAGAATCAATGAGAAAGATATTACCACTGTTTTCATTGCTACGCGACCTTCGAAGTCAAACGAAGTTGGCAATACACTTCCGTCAATCATGCGTAACGAGATGTCTAGACGTTATTATGCAAATTTGTGTCGTGTATTAAACGCAATCGTAGTCAGTGCTGTTTTCGTACGTTTCTCTGTTTGTAGACGATGACAACGGATCTAGAAAAGTTATTTCCTTTGCAAATGGCGAAGTGTAAAAGTAGAAAGCAGTGGCCTTTCAGTACATTACAATCGTGCGTGCATGATCTTGTCGCATGGCAGGAGAAAAGCCATAAAAGGTATGCATGATTGACGGAAGTCTATTGCCAAGTGAATTTGATTTCGAAAGGTGCATAGCAGTGAAAACGGTGGTAATCAGTCTGTGACACAAGCTAGTCGGAAACTTTTTTACCGAGTTCTCCCAACAGGAGATGAACCTATGACCTTCCGCACACGGGTCGTACTCTCTGAGCTACAGGAGACTCATAGGAGCTTAGGCCATATAATAATATTATAATAATTATTAGGAGAATTAATATTTTGAGGTTTGTATACCCCTCTAATTTACACAACAATAACATGATTTTGCACTGTGATTCAGTTGTGAAATATGGGAAATACGTCAAACTGGCATTTTATTCTTGAACATTCACATTATATTTTACAGTGTATAAAATTTTCATGGGTTGCTGTGAGCCTCAAATAAAATATTGTTACTCCTCAAACTGAGATACTGACATCGTTGTATGATATTTCTTTGAATTCATAATATTATTATTTAATTTATAGTGAACAAAGCAGGGATTGAATATTCTGCAAATTATCTTTTCTTTCTTGGTGGCTTGTATTCTGATATGTCACGGTCTTCATAATCTTTCCCGACTGTGCCCCTCCCTGCGGGAAAAAGAAAATCATCATTGATCAAAGAAATGTTAAGAGATATGATGAAGTGAAGTATGTTCCTGAGCTTATTGAAACTACCCCTGGAGGGGATGCTAGAGTTCCGCGAGAGGTTACCTCCCCAGATGCTAAAGGTTTATACCTCCAGCATTAATTTACAATGATGTACATGTACTAAGCATATTAAACAGTCTATGATAATGTGGCCTGACTATACGTGTATGCACATATTTATTTAATAAACTTAAGGCATTTCACTTCAAGAGACGTTCATGGGAACTTCGTATAAACTTGTAAACAGCTGTCAAATTTTCCAAACTGCGTGCTATCACCATGTACCCTGGCTGCCAGAGTAGTGGTGAAGCTGTGGAAGTGAGCCATGGCGTTTAAGCCAGAATCGCTCGCTTTTTCGATCCTTGCAAAGGAAGAAAAAAACCTCTGGCACCCAGAGTGAACCATGTGATGATACTTAGTTATTACGTACCTGTAGCAGCTCCGACAATACAAGTCATCATCGCAACCATGACATCTTAGCACAGCATTTCCATTGCATATACAACACCAGGGTAACTCGTCCTCATCACTGTTTGCTTCATAATCCTTACTGAAAATACTGCTAAGCTTGGATGAAGGCTTGGCATCTGTAGGCTGACAAAGGTTTAGACATTGTCAAGTGTAACTGATGAAAATACATTAAACATTACTTGTGTGAACCTGAGCAACACACAGGAGAGGGTTTACACTGTCAGTTTGCACTGGCCATGTTGCGATGGAACAGTAACAAAATTGTCACTAAAACAAAAGGTTTATAATGAGCATGCAGTATAATACCTGCAGTCTAATGAAATGGGCGAGGGTTTGGGATGGGATTGGGGAAAGACAATGGTGTGCCCCAACCCCTATTCTTTCGCTCACACTCGTGGGGTTAAAACGCTTGAAGGAGCTTAAGAGAATATAGTCATCCTCGGAGACCCAGGGGTAGTTAGTCGGGCGCGAAGAAAGTTTATAATCGGCAAAAGTCGGAGCGGCGAAAAGTTCGAAGTAGCTGTGAAATAACCCCTGGGTATCGACTCTTATCGGACCACTTCCAGAAACATTTGCATTCACGGTCTCTGATTGGGCAGAAAATTTCTGGCATTGTATTTTTCTGAATAGACGTGATAATAATTTAGAAGTGGCGTCTAAACAGATTTGAAGTGGAAGCTAATGATATTGATGGTAGAATCTATAATTTCTACTTCTTGTGTAATTTTATGGCGGCCATGTTGGTGCCCCAGAGAAGGGCACCAAGAGTGCCCCAGAGAAGGGCACCAAGATGGTGGCGGCATACTAAACACTGTAATTTTCTGAAAATTAGTTTGGCAATAACTCAGTTATGAAAAACGCTACAAAGCTATAATTTGGACAAAACGTTTCTTTCTGCCAGTTCTTTTACCTGTTCATTTTCTGATATTGTTCATGCAAGCAAACAGTTTTTGTAATGTTGATGAAAACCACCAATAACACACAAACTCTGATGTTCACAACCATCAATAATTTATAATTACGACGACAACCAATGGACCCTGAAAACCAAAAAACAAAAGCAAAATGGATCGAAATCTACCAATCACAACCCGCGGACGTGACCTTTTGAACCAGTTGAAGTGCACTTCTGTTTCTTTAGACATCAGCTAAGATGATTGACAGCAGTAAAAAACACAGCCGTTGATTGAGCAGAGTTACATGTAATTTGCATGTTATTGAAAAGTGCAGTTGAATACAGGTGCTCACTAACCTTTGATTTTCCTGGCTTTTGCGATTTAGAGTTGCCAGTATCACCTAAATATTAAAAAAAAATCATTTCTAACTGTTTTAGATTTTGTAATTCTCAAACGCAATTGACATCAGTTTTTTTATGCGTCTGTCCTGTTATTGATCATGAATTTCGTCATAACATTGTCAAAGTAGCTGTGGATCCACGAGGCGAGGCCAAGTGGATCCGCAGACTACTTTGACAATGTTATGACGAAATTCATGATCAATAACAGGACAGACGCATAAAAAACTGACGTCCATTTGTTTTTTTTTACAATAACAACAGGCCAAAACGATCAAGCGTAGACTTCAGACAAGAGGAAACCAGGTAAAAGTGAACTGAATTTGTAATAGCCGAAACGATTCCGAGAATCACAGCTTCGTGAACGTCAAACTACATACCTGTACAATACTCGATAATAAATTTCTTAGACAGATTAACCCAGTAATTCCCAGTTTGTAATGAATGGTTGGAGAAGACATTACTGAAGTCTGATGAAATGCTTGACTATTGAACCCCCGGGAAGTAGCACTTTATAAAAGTCACTATTTATTAATAATAATATTATTAAACCTAATCTGCTGATCAGTGGTACCAATTAATTTTCATAATATATTACTTACTAAAGTCAATGTTATCTGTTTTCATCTCCAGAGCTGCTTCACCTAATACCTGTCAAAACAGTGCATGCTACCTTTAGTCAAGCAATACAGTAAAACTTTGTTTAAGGCAGACAGCTCTTAGACTAGCTCTTGCCACAATTCACCTTGAATTCAGAGAATTAGAGAATTATTTTTTTAAAGTGTAACAGCTATGCTACTACTATTACTGGGATCACTCAAACAAAATTTCCCAATCAGATTACAGGGCACGGACCATGAATTTCAACTAAAGTCGTTTAATTGAACCAGTCACTTTTCCATCCACTTGAGACTAGTTCAAACGACTTTAGTTGGAATTCAATAATTAGATTACAGGGCACAAACAATGAATTATCCATTGTTTGTGCCCTGTAATCTGACTGACCCTGGTAATAGTAAGCACTGTAAATTATGCAAAATATACAGAACTTTCACTTTACTTTTTCATCTTTTGGGTTCAAATCATCCAGATTTAGATGGAATATTTTCTTTTGTCGCCAGACTGATGGGCCTTTTTGAGGGGCTTATAGACAGAATTCGACTGTCACTGTATGTTAATGTTTTGGAAAAACATATTCTACATAAATTAAACAATCTGCCTCGTACCCAGGCATCATGGGAGCTTTCAGTGAAGTGCAAAGGGTCAAGGGAAGGCATAACTGGAGATGGGGCCTTTCCATGAATCCCTTGCGACTCCGAACTCTGAAAGCTACCACATATAAAAAGAGGTGCCTGCATGGGTACGAGGCAGATAAACAATGCAGTCTTAGTTTGCTTAACATACATGTATCTGCCAAGGAGGGGATCAGAGCTAGCTACACATGTATGAAATAATTAAATCTGATTGAAATCAACAAACCTGTTTGAGGTATCTTTTACTTGCTGTTTCATCATCTTCATCACTGTCAAACTCACAAGTTTTAGGTTGATTTTTTAGACCTGCCAGGAAAGTGTAGATACTGTAACTTATAAATAAACACTTTTAGTTACATTGTAATTAATTATTGGTGAACAGATGAAGAATGGAAATTTTATTTGTTATAATTCGGATCACTCAAAAATTGAAATCATGAATCATGAATCTCATACTTGATGTGCATCGATACGTTATACATCCTTGGCTAGTATAATAAATATGCAAAATTCACGATAGGGAATGGTTGCTTATGCCCACAACCCTTCATTTTCAACTTACTTGGATCAATATCTTTGAGTTTTGCAAGTCTCTCTTCAATTTCCTTGTCTGTAACTCTAGCTGTGCTTGTTGGGTCATCCTCATCAAGCTTGTTTTCTTGCAACATTTGCTTCATCAAATCATCCACCTCTTCCACTTCAGATTTCTTTGGGAGGAGCTGGGTATCGATCTACAAAGAAATATTGAAAACCACTGATCGCTACATGTAGCTAGCAAAAATTATGGGTAATTACACAACACAAGTGGAAGCTAGAGATGAAGAAAATATCCTTATAAAGATTGTAATTATTATATATTTAAAGGTTCTCACTTCAATGTCAAGATCATCATCTAAAATACTTTCTATGCATAAAAGGCGATTGATAATGTGTACAGTTGTTCCAGAAAATATCCATACCCCATTTTTGGTTTGAACCCCCCACCCCTTTGGAAATTCCAGTAATAGCTTCATACTTTCCTATGGATATTTTCTGGAACTGCTCAATGAAAAAGTATTATAATTATTTAAGGAACATGCTCAGTGTGATTGGGAATGGATTATAATTTTTATACAAACAATTACATTTGATTTCTGCATTGATGTTGCCTTTCTGCCAGTGAGGTTCTCAAACCTTTCTCCTATTTCTTGATCTGTCAGTGTCGACCCTGGTGGGTTCTCTGGATCAAAAATTTAAAAATAAATAATTAACTTTTCATTATTTTGAAGACAATTCCATGTATAACAGAATCACTTTTTACATACATGATTGTACAGTACGCAATGGCCTACTGGACGGTTAGAGCGCTGGCCTGGACACAGAATTGACCAGTCTGTTTCAAGCACTGGCCAGGGTTGTTGTAAGTTGTGATCTTGGGCAAGACTCTCACAGTGCTATTCTCTCCAACCAGGAGTATAAAATTAATGTTTACTGGAAAACTGTTAGCTAGGGCAACCTGACAATATATTGGAGGCTAAATACATGTATAACCTGCAATGGACTGCACTGATGTACATTTATATTAAACAATCTGGCTCCTCCGATTCTAAAGAATTAACGGACTTTACCGAAGTTACCTTAAAGGAGCTACATCACGGTTTGTGCATTTTTTCAAGTTCACCATTCACAATCCATCTCAATCTTCTACATCCTCAACCATCCACATTCCAGACCAGTTTGGTTTATTATTACCTCTTTGGTGTTTTTCCACCTTTAGTTAGCAACCTATGATTTTGAGGCTTTCTTCAGTTTGAAGGTGATTTTGCACCTCACAAAAATGACTTAAAATATCGTGACATAGCTCCTTTAAGTTTTAGCTGTTAATAACTTCACCCACTCAGAGAACAAAAACCAATCACAGCACAGAACAGGAACAATACATTGCAACATTTGCAAATGAAAGCAATCAAATGTGGAATACAAAAGAATATACAATTTCAACTAATATGTTCTCTCTTATTAGTGTTCAGTCAACCTTTAGAAGAATCATCTGTTCTCAGCTCTGCAAGCCTTCTCCTAATTGCCTCATCAGGATCAGCCAAGAGATTGTTATCTTCTGACGATGCTGAAGTAGGTATGTTTGTTCTAACTGTTCCATCCGGTGTATTACTTTTCTGAATGACATTAAGAAAGTTAATTAATACATTAATATACTGAGTGTTCCCTAGTTTTCCCCCAAAAGAGGGTGCTATAATATAACAAATAATGTACATCATTCATTGACTCCAAGACAGCAGTAACTCCAAAACATTTGAGATCCAATAAAGAGGATGTAATGTAAGAGATTCCATTGATAGTGATATTAACTGCAAGAGAGAACATGGAGAGAGAGAAAGAGAGAGAGAAATGTGGGAGATATGTTTTCTAAGTGTGTTCTCTTCATCCTTACACGCCCTATTCCCCTTGTGGGGAGAAGGACCTACCCAAGGAAAAAATGTGATAGGATTAGATGTGAAAACACTACACTCATCAGAACATTCGTTTGCATTACTTTTGCACAGTACTGTATGTGCTCAGGGTTTTCCTTATCGAATAGAGTTTGTGTCTAGAAATATTGAAAACTGGTGGAGAAATCAACAAAAATTCTTGAGAAACTCAAGGATTGTTTTGCAGTGGAAATTAAAGTTGCACTGCAAAGGACATGTTTACAGCGGCAAAAATCGCCTGTCACCTGCAGACTAGGAAAACCCTGTTAAAGGGGCACTGTCACGGATTCGCATGCGCGAAAACTGCTCACTTCCTGTCGACCATAAATTATTTGGCCGCCATTCCATAATGACGGTTAGTAAAAATATTTGCATGTATTTTGTTTTCTAATCACGATTATGTAAAACAGATAAAGTCATAATATTACTGTAACAGCGTGCGCTGTTCGCATACGTATTTCCGAAACATGATTTGCATACAAAATATTTTTGCAACGGCCGTAACGCAACGCACTTTTGACAGCCAAGCTTAGATTTATCCATTTGTACAGAAGTTTTCAACGGATAACCGTTGCCGTTGGAACGGCCGCTCAATATTTTTTCTCAACGGATTACCTGGCTTAGCTTCGAACGGGTGAAGATTTTTTCTGAACGGGTAGCAGCTAGCAGCCGTTGGAACGGCTGAAGATTTTTTTCGAACGGGTAGCGGCAGCAGTTCGAACATTTTTATCGAACGGGTAGTAGCAGCCGTTCGGCTTGCTAACCATTCGGGTAGTGAACAGCTTTTAGCCTTTCGAACGGAAAGCCGTGTTGTACGTTTTCGCGTGAGAGGTCACAGCTGAGGTCACATCTGTTTTGATCACTCGTCTCCTCAACAACAAATGTGTCGCGAAGACAGTATCTTATCACTGTATCCTTCGTAACCTGCAACGAATTTCGCTTCAAGCCATGTTTTGAAACTGTTATCTTCAAGATAAATGCGTTTATGGGGTTTTGTCCACGCTCTCTTGGCTCTTGTCGGGGTATTGAAATATATTCTTTTTCGCCCAGAATTACTACGCTTTCCACCGTGCCGCCGCCACCACTAGTCGACGCCATTTTGGATTTGGCAACTCAAACTTGAAAAAGTTAGCCTAACCTTTTCAAGTTCGACTCGCGAGACTGGCGCATGCGTCCTTGTGAAAGTGCCCCTTTAATGCTACAAGTTCTGCTATTTGCAACAATAGGGGTGGCGAATGGTCTATCAAAAATGACGAATCTCGGCAAATTTAAGCCGGTGTCTCGGAATCTCGGCGCTTAAAAAAAGCGTCTCGAAATCTCGGGCTCGCCAGAAATAGGACGATCTTGGAGTCTCGAATTTTGAATCTCGCAAATGCAGTTTCTTGTATACTCTATTTTCTCGGAGTTTTGGATCACTGTGTCTTGGGCTCGGATTTTTGGAGCTCGGATTTTTGGAGCGCTAAGTCTCGGGCTCGGAATTTTAAACTAGGGTCTCGGCGTCTCGGCAAGTCTCGGATTTACCATTTGCCACCCCTAACAATGTAAACACCTGATGTATAGTTACCTGACAGCTGATAGAACTGGGTCTGAGCAAAGCATTGTTTTTATTTAAGTCATTCAGGTTACTCCTATCGGTGGTTTGAGATTCCTCCTCTAGTGTTCTGGAAATAGAATTATATCAAGTTAGAACACAACCACGACACAATGAAAAAGTTACAGTGAAACCCCGTTAATCCAACCACCAATGAGCCACCAAAAACTGGTCGTATTAACGGGGTGGTCGTATTAAAAGGGTTCTCAAATAAGGAAATTACTGACAGAACGGACAAAAGAAAGTGGTCATATTAACGAGGTGGTCGTAAGGCGGGGTTCCACTGTATTATGTAAAATTCTAGACCAATCCAATCAAAGAATAGCTTAAGCACTCCAGACTACTTTGAAAGTTGCCATGAATGCCATCATGGTACATGCAGTAGGCTAATTATTCAGCTTGATAGCAAGGCTGAGAGGACACAAACAATGAAATAATTGAACATGTATGTTTATTCGCAAGACGGACAGACTTAAGAACAGTTTTATATATAGTAATTGTAGTTAATTAAGGAGCCTTTCTAGTTTTACGATCGATCAATATATTTCCTAATTTTAAATTTTTAATGTCAATTGCAAGCCATTTTAATATTATTTTTATTACATGTATTTTTGTAAAGTTTTACACAATTCAGCCATCAAGCTGCAATAGTATCACTAATAAAACTATCTATCTATCTATTCTTTCTTTTGCTTGTGTCCTCTCAGCCTTGTTATTAAGCTGAATTTATTATCGAAAGTAGCCTATTATGATATGTCATGTTGCTTAGCAACTTCAGGATGAAACTGCAGGTTCGTTCAGTTCTCAGAGACCGGCAACAGTACTTAATAAGACGATTTCCGCTGGACGTTTGAGTAAAAAGTGCAACAAATTAAATTACCAAAAAATACTCATAGCACGGTAACATTTTGAATACAGTTAAGAAGAAATTATCAATAAATTAGCTCCCAAGCTGACCCTGCGAGAGAAGTCATTACATATTTTAATTAAAAAGACGCTTCATGTCAGTTCAAAACAAAATGACGGGCATTTTTATCATTTTTTACGAGGTTTGAATGAATGCTTGAGAATTTAATTGCGGGTCACTTGGAGAAGTGAATTAAAGTGATATGTTTCAAATAGTATTCAAAATATTACCGTGCTATGAGTAGTCTTTTTAGTAATTAATTTTTGCACTTATCGCTTGAACGTTGAGCGGAATCCGTGTTAATTGTTTCCCCGACTTTTCCAGTTGATGGTGACATCCTGTCATTTGTCTTAAGCATAACTAAGAATGTGATCAAGGTTTTTATACATCAACTACATGTACATTGTAATTACTGACTAAAGAGCACCCTACCGTTGCCACTTGACAAAGTTTTTGATTAATTTTTGGCAACTTTTTGACATTTTTTTGACCACTTTCTGATGGCTTTCGCTTCACCTGGCCAATCAAAATGTAAGAACTATGAGAGGCAGAGTTGTCAAGCTCCATGTTTGCACTCTGACATTATTGTCAGAACACGAAGACGGAGCTTGACCTCTCTGCCTCCCACAGTTCTTGCAGTTTGATTTGCTAGTTTAAATGGAAGCCATCAGAAAGTTGTCAAAAAGATGTCAAAACTTTCGAGTGGCAACGGTAGGGCGTTCTTCACTGTAAGACTATAAAGCTTCGCTGACCTTGTTGAATTCTTGTAACACTTATCACAGACTTTCATTTTCTTTGAACCATGTTCTGGTAAAATCACTGAATGGGAAGTACAGGCATAGCAAAACAGTCGTCCACACTTTTTACATCCATGCTAAAAATAATACAAAAAGGTAGAGTGGTGATAAAAAATAGAAAAGATAATCAAGCCATACATGTACATCTTCATCAAATTTGTGTCTGTATGTACAAGCTTGCAGCTTGTGAGATGTGAGGCCGTGTATATGAAGCAATTATTTCAAATGGAAACTATATTTTCGAACTGCTGGCAGGAGGCTAAAAAGTTGGCTGCATAGTGGCAGGTCGATGCAGGAGGGCTTCAAACCTGTGATCTTCGTAATTGAAAATCCTAGTGTCAAGTCCTTTCGGCGGAAAAAAAAATATGAACGCTAACCTCTCGTTTGAAGAAGCCAAATTCTTGTCCACAACCAAAACATTGTAGACCTGCCATGTTTATTTTCCTTACTGTTTGAGCCCGCGTTACAAGCGGATATTGTTTCAAAACATCTCTTCATTTATCATTACACAAAGTGTCCCCTTGTAGAGTCATGTCGCAACATGGCGGAAGATCGCTGCATGGACATAGAAAACCGGAAAAAGAAGAAACAGGGAAAGAAAAAGTCGAATTAGCAGAAGAGGAGGAGGAAGAAGAAGACCCATTTGATACTAGGATAAAGAAATCAGGATGTGCAGACCTTCATTATGCTTTAATGGTGAGTATAGTCAGAAATTATAGCTTGGCCGTGGTCAAAAGTCGATACTAATCGATGACAATCATCGCTGATCATTCCATAGAATGATGTTTGCAGTGGGTGGGTAATCAGTGAAAGGGAATTTTGAACTTGTTCCATATAAAGTGAAATCGCTTGTCTTATCTTCGATGATCGATTTTCATTCGTCAACTGAGCCCGGCGTATCACATCGAACGTTAGGAAATCGAACTCAATCGAACTTAATCGAACGATTGAGTTCGATTTAGTTCGGTCATCGAACGAAATCGAACTCACAAAAAAAATTGTGAATCGAACAAAATCGAACGTTCGATTAGTTCGGTCATCGAATGAAATCGAACTTGCACAAAAAAAATTGCGAATCGAACAAATCAAACGTTCGGTTTTCGAGCTCTTGATTATAAATACATAATAGATTCAGGCTCCATCTGCCCTTTGGGTCATTTACAGGACTGAGTTGCCTGTCATAGTGTGCTAATGAGACCCGGGATGACCATAAAAGAAATAAATATAAAAAACAAAAAAATCGAACAAAATCGAACGATGACATTCAATTTCGTTCGATTTGGTTCGGAAATCGAACTCACAAAAAAAATATGTGTTCGATTTTGTTCGATGACCGAACAAAATCGAATTTAATCGTTCGATTTAGTTCGATTGAGTTCGATTAAGTTCGATTAAAATTTCGTTCGATTTCGTTCGAACCAAGAGGGTAAGCCAAAACAATATTATAAACAGGAAAACAATAAATTTTTTATAGGTACTAACTAGTATAAGGCCCCCCCCCCCCTCTCCCCCACCACCCTCTTTCTCCATCAAAAGTTATTGAAAGCAAATAAGCTCCCCTTGGGGACTTAAAGTGCCCATAACCTTTTTTATTTTTTTTTCTCATCTGAATCTAAACATCACCCAAGGAAATTCTGCGAAAAAAATTTGCGATTTGCAAAAACCACAAATTGTTTATGAATTTTATAAAACTTTCAAATGTGCCGCCATTTTGGATCACCATTTGCTTTAGTCTCCCCTGGGTCCTTCACGCTTCACAAAGGATCTGTGACGTAGATTAAGGAACATGTGACATCAGACAAAGGAACTGTGACGTAGATTAAGGAACACGTGGCTTCAAAACAAAGGAATTGTGACGTAGATTCAGGAAAATGTGAGCCCATCGGCCTTCTTACAGCGGGACGGGTATACCAAACAAAAATAGGATTTTGAAGATTTGAAACATTCTTTAAAAATTTGCGTTTTCTGCAAATCGCAAATTTTTTTCGCAGAAATTCCTTGGATAATGTTTAGATTCAGATGAGAAAATTAAAAAAAAAAAAGGTTATGGGCACTTTAACAGAGCAGTAAGTGCATTTTCCACAGTTTCACCAAAGAGCTAGTGGATGTCTGTAAGCACCCAGGTGCATGTCTGGCTATAGCTTGGATATCATACATGTACCTTTTATTGTTGATATTTTACAGTCAAACCTCTCCTTACAGACACCTATCTAATACGGATACCTCTTTATTACAGACAAATTCCCTTGATCCAGGCAAAATGTCCATATAATTTTTATTTTCTATAAAGTAAACCTCTATAATACGGGCCCTCTCTAATACGGACAATGGGCACTAAATCTCGGCCCCTGAGAGCAAATTCATATGAACTTATTAAACCTCTTTATTACGGACACTCCAGTGATAACAGTTCGCATTTGATACAATTTCCTGTTTGTGATTACAGATTAAAGTTAATCAATAGTTCCATTGTCCATAAAAGTAGCATTTGTTTTCAATCAGTTTATCAACATGTTATCCCCATTTATCATCAGTGAAGCTTTTACTTTAAAGTGACGTCATATTCATTACCTCTATAATACATGTACCTCTCCGACACAGACACTTTGCTCTGTGCCTTCAGTATCCATTTTAGAGAGGTTCAACTGTATTTGTACTCTGCTTATTTGTACATCTTTTATTTTTAAGGATTGCATGGATAAACAGAAAGACTGGAGAAAATGTCAGGAGCATGTGAAAGGTTTTAAGGCATGTATTGATCAACAAAAACAACTGAAAAAGCCCTAAGCACATCTGTGGAGATAACTCTAAAGAGACAAGCCTGTCTTCCATAAAGAAATGAGTCAATGTGCCCTTCTCTGCTGAGGAGAGGTGACCTGTTGTTGATGAAACCAGGCTGTTCCAAGTGGGATGCAACTACAGATGTCTTTCTGGCCACATGAACATTATAGTGGAGTTAAAGCTACTTTAAGATTGGTTAGCCTTCGAGCAGGCTCTCATTCGCGCGATGAGCGCAGAGCGCGATCGTGATAGAGCGCGGAGCCTGCTCGCAGGCTAAAGATCGGTGAACAGAATGGGTTCAATATAAAGTGCTAAGGCCGGGCCAAACGAGGATGAAAGTTGCAATATACCCTCTGAGCGACGCGCGAGGGTTTTCTTTCTCCGGAGGGGACAGGGGGGTACTGGACTTCCCACTTCCCGTACCTTGTACCCAGTTCCCGCCTGTAACGTTGCGGTTCCCGCCTCTTAGTGCTTTTCCTATTGCAAAATATTACGCAATGTTGCGAAATGTTTTCATATGTTTCCCGGTTCCCGCCAGCTTGGGAATCCCGCTTACCGCCGCCGCCCTCACTTATCCCGCCTCCCACAGACTCCCCCCCCCCCCCCCCCCTGTCTCTCCGCACTTTTTTCTGCGTGAATCGTTCGCAACCTTACTAGTAGTAGTAAGGCCTTGGCATTACTCGCGCGCGCGCGTTGCGCTGGGCTGGTGTTTTTATTCCCATCTCGCGTCGAATACTTGGCCTTGGCATTGCCGTCTTCGTGAACTGCTCATGGCAATAAAAGCGCACTTGTTAAGGTTAATACTTCTTACTTTACCACTAATCTTCTTACTCTGAGTTCTATTTATGACAGATAATGTCATTTGCCCAAAATAAGTTTTCGCTGATCTAATATTTACTTTTTTATCCATCTCCACTCAGTAGAGTACAAATAACGCGTGAAACGAGTACAAATATCACACGATATTATTCAACAAATCCTAACACTGTCCAAATATGGTCATGATGCATTCAATATCTGTCGACCGTACTCAACAGATATCCTGCGATATATGTAATTTCGTATGCGCGCGGTAAAATGTTCAAGTCAGCTCTTGAAATAAAAGTGGAAGAGTATTTTTTTTAGTTGTGTTATCAATTTGTTGAATAATATAACAATTATCCTGCTCAATCTTGCGGAATATCGCCTGATTTTAGCCAACTCGGCCTACGGCCTCGTCAGCTAAGTATCAGGCGATATTCCGCGCGATTTCGCAGGATAATTGTTAAATATTTCAAAACATTTCTGCAGGGTTATCTAATAATTGCATGGACCTACATTGATCTAATTTTTCTCTTTAATCAACATACAATCTTAGACATGTAGATTATTCATTTAAGATTAGATACTCGATAACCGATGTTTTAAAATTTCAAATTTTATAGAGTAGCTAAATCTTGGAATGAATTACCTCTAACTTTAAGAAGAATTGAATCTCTCAACGAATTTAAGAATGTACTAAAATCATTTTTGCTCAAAACTGATGCTACTGCAACATACTAAAGCCATGAGCTAAATTGGATTTATCAGTATTAGATTTTAAGACGGATTCCGCTCAACGTTCGAGCAATAAGTGCAAAAATTAATTACTAAAAAACTACTCATAGCACGGTAACATTTTGAATACTATTTGAAACATATCACTTTAATTCACTTCTCCAAGTGACCCCGCAATTAAATTCTCAAGCATTCTCGAGAAAATTAATGTCAAACCACGTAAAAAATTATAAAAACGCACGCCATTTTGTTTTGAACTGACATGAAGCGTCTTTTTAATTTAAATATGTAATGACTTCTCTCGCGGGGTCAGCTTGGGAGCTAATTTATCGATAATTTCTTCTTAACTGTATTCAAGATGTTACTGTGCTATGAGTATTTTTTTGGTAACTTAATTTTTTGCACTTTTTGCTCGAACGTCCAGCGGAAATCGTCTTAATTTTAGTCTGGGATAATTTTAATTTTATTGACAGTATATGTATGTATATATTTATGTGTAATTGAGTAGATTGAAAATGGAATGATTTTATTTATTCAATAATTTACGACTGGGTAGCCCTATATTTAGGGAAAGTAGTTACTGTTCAGGTTTTTCCTTCAGTACTTGTAACTTTTGTATTGTTAAACTATTAAAGTAAAGTAAAAAGAAAAGTTTGAGACGTCAGCAGTTGCGTTATCAACTGTCATTTAGGGGTAGTAACTACGGTAGTCATCCAATCCGATAGCTGAAATCAAAACAAGGAGTGCCGTTATCGCTAGAACGAAAACAACAACAACAACAACTTTTATTTTACCACAGAGTCTAATATAAAGTAGTTTACAATTTTGAATAAAAAAATAATAATAAGGTACTGGCTATTAATAGAAAATATATGACATGTTCAGGTCGGGCACACAAAACAAACAAAAGACACATACACGCAAAATAAGACAAACAGAGTTAAGCTAAGTAGATTAATATAATAAATAATTGTTGAAAATAAATAATTTTTGTGTTGCAAAACAGCATTTTTATCCAAGAGGAGCGATGTTAAAGTTACAAGGATCATTTCTTCCGAATAAAATTCACAATAAATAACAGGGATACAAGAAACATCTTCAGTCAAAGACTGTTACACAATATTCAAATGACCAGATACTAAGTACCTCCTTTTTACATAAAGTACTTTAAAAGTTGTTTACCAGTTCAGAACAGAAATTAATTTTAGCGAATTAAAGGGTCCCTCTCAAACCAGTGTGCATTGCGGTCGTGTGTTATTGTTTTGATTCGGGAAACGCGGCAGCCGCCATTTGAATCGAGGAATGTGTCAGTGACAAAAATGAAAAGTGTAAACGTGTACGGTTCCTTGGTTGCAGAAAATAGCATGGATGCAGTTTCCCGAAGGGCACACAGTGAGTATTTTCTCCAGTTTGAATGAATTTTGTCGCATTTATGGGTCATTTAAGCTTGTATTCGAGGTCAGATCGAGTCAGCGAAAAGTTTTTTTCAAGGTCAGGAAATGTAAAGGAGTTTATTATCTGATCAAGGAAACTCTAAATTTCTTGCGAAGGTCAGGGAAGTTTTTTTTCTTTAGGTGTGGCAACCATACATGGACTTGTTCTACAGGAAGACACACATAAATATAAACATCTCTTCGCCAGACTTTGTCGTTTATAATTTATAGTGTATCGGTGGCTTTCAGTCCGCAAGAGCAAGCGGTTCATTCAGAAGTCTCTTTCGCCTTGTTTTATCTCAATCAACAGTGAAACTATCGACCCATCACTCCAGCAAAACAAAAAGCTATTCCTTTATTCGAAAATTTGGAATATTTCCTTCCAAACGAACTTGTAAATTTTTAGCAAGTTTCCCGATAAAAATACAATATGTTCAAATCTCTTGTAAGCTATTTTTAGAGCAAGAAAATCGAATTTCAGTCAAGCTATTGACAGTATAGAAAAGACAGTTTCCTTTTATCCTAATTGCAGGTGGTTCCTAATCCTGAAGACTCACCTGGAAATGGTGTGATTGTGGGGTGTGCAGACCCATGCAAACATCAGAGGAAGAGCAATGTTGTACAAAACGAGTCATATCTCTATTCAAATGCTCCACAATACCACAAAATCCCGGTTATAAGCCCTGGGTTATTTTATACAACTTCGTAAGGGGTTTGGATGGGCTTATATGCTGTGGGGGCTTATATCCTTGTTTGGGGGTATAATCGGAATAAAAAAAAGTGTTTCAGAATGAGCTGCAACAAGTTGATGCAGCAATAATAATATAATTTTATACCAAGAGGCTCTCTCACTGAGAAGTGAATTTTCAGAAAGGTCCTTGGAAAAATAATAATTATTATGTTTCCCATTTGCTGGTCTTTAATAATCCTTCTGCAAATCTATCAATGTAACACATTTTAAGTGGAAGAAAATGGAAGAAAAAAAATTATTATAAGCTATAGTTACAAGCTATAGCCCCCCTGCTCATAAAATATATATTTTTTGGTAGCAGGGAAATGGGCCAATTACGGGGGGAGGGGGAGGGCTATAGCTTATAACTGGTGGGGGCTACCCGCCAGCTGCCGATGGACAATACTTGGGTTTTTCGACGTTCATGGTTTCACAGTGGAAACTGTACTTTGGGACACATCCATTAGCAAAAAATATTAACAGTCATATAACATATTTTTGTAATCTACAGTCCTTGTCCCAAGGCTTTTAATATCTTTATTACAAATCACCATACTATCTAGTGTAGTCCGAGTCACATAACCTGTGGCTTTTGCTGTCGCTCAATACACAAGGATATGTTATAGAGAAAATTATGTTTTTGAGAAGTCAATTTCTTACACTGATTGTTCGTTGTAAAGTTTCAATTGTTGAGGAACCTCAATATCTTTTAGCTTGAATGGTTGTAATGATTTATAATGGAAATGAGAATGTTACTTTTTTGTGGAAAAATGAAAATGGTGTATGAAGGATGTGTAACATACGAAACTTGTATAACCTGAATCCATATTTTAAAACACCTGTTCGAAGGGTGGATAACACTATCCACCGGATAAAATCACTATCCAGTGGATAGCAATAGTTTATTTTGTTTAACACTATCCACTGGGATAGTGATTTATCTGGTGGATAGTGTTATCCACCCTTCGAAACAACCAGCCCCAGATTGTGATTATATGTTTTTCCTTAAATCTTGAAAGCTTGGCTTTGACCCATTCCCACAATGGCTATTGTTGGAGCCAGAATCTGGGGATTGGTGGGACTTACTTCAATAGGCGAGCAATGGGGATGTCTTGATTATTTACTCTTTGCGGGTAGTATTTTGGAGCAGAGGGACAACCTCACATGTAGGCTCGATTACCAGCCGCTGTTCGGAAAATGAGCCCATGCTCATTCCCCAAAGGGAGGAACGAAGACCGGACTCGAGAGAGCGGCGGAAATTGAGCCTAAGGGCAAACCCAGTATTTTTAAGTTTTCTATTCTTTTCTCTGGGACAACATAACAATAATTATTATTTTGATATGTTACTATAAAGCTCTCTTGAATCAACCTCTATGTCTCAAAAGACATGGACGTCGTGATCCAAGGCTGGTTGGGATAACACAGGCCAGAAATATCTAACTTGAAAGTAATCAATGAGAGAAATAAACACAAATTACAAGTGTTTATCATATAGCTAAAGTTACTCCACTGGGATTGATTGTTTTCTACAATTTCAGTGCATGCACCCAAATTCTTTCATTGCAAAAAGCTGTTGCATACCAATAAAAAGCAACAAAAATATCATGGACATTGGTGATTACATCTTAAATCTGGGTCACATAACCATTTTGCGTGAGTGAAAACATTTACTTGTCTATAGTTATATTTATTTATTTACACCAATTCGCCAATGGCGGGTAAATAGACAATAGGACATTACGTCCGTTACTAGGCCTAGTTCATATAAGATATGTGTTTGTCTCACTAGTAATTTTTTTGATTTCTGCAAAGCTTATCATAATATTTATGACTGTGTCAACATCTTAATCAGGACATGTAAACATATGCACCTTTTTATGTTTCTTCAAAAAAACAACCTTTCTGAGGAGTCTTCCATATCCCCATTTATAAAGGAGTCTCCAGTCGAGAGCAAATAAAGGGTTGATATAAAGCGGAGAGGACTATTGGAATAATTGAAATATTGTTCTTGTCGCCAACCTCAATCCATTTCATTCTGTCAAAAAGTATATAATCAATATCTTCTACTATAGCATGATGTGGGTTTACATTTAAATCCCATTAAAAATACAGCAACAATATTATTATTTTATTATTTTTTTTAGTTATTTCAATGTCCCATGCACTCACTAATCAATCATTAATATACACGCTTACGCCCTAAGCATGAAAGAAGAGCCTAAGGGCGAACTGTTTAAAAGAGTGGAAAACATAGCTGAAGAAACAACATCAAGTGATTTAGAGGTGTTAAAATTAACCCTGGAAGTTGTTATTGAAGACTCCCATTAGGCCTTTCCATCAAGGAAATTCAGGAAAATCCAAGTTGTGTACATTTCAGCCAAACTTTGCTTTTATTTCTATAAATGCTCCAGGAATATTTAATTTTGCAACCTCTAAATTGCTCAATGTTATTTCTACAGCCATGTTTCCACTCTTTTAAAGTTCGCGGGGAATCTTGTGGCCCTTATGCCATCAATCAATTTCAGCTGTTACCATCCCCGGGCCGACCCCCGGGAAATTCATATATTTTTTTTCGTGGGACTACAAAACATCCGCCCCCGGGACACAGGGCCTTACAAATCCCCGGGGTATGTCCGGGGGGAGGGGGGTGGTAACAACTGGAATTGATCGATGCAATTAGGCCTCGCTTTTTCATACTTAGAGCGTAGTGTGTATGGATTAGTATTCTTAGAAGGCTATAAACATACATGTATAAAAGTGACAATATTGTTTACTGACACAAGGAAGCTTATAAAAATATTCATTGCCTTGATCCATTTGACAAGCAGAACACACTGTGATAGGCAAACTACAAATGACTTTCTGGCCATGTTTGAGATTCCTTTATTCAAACGACTGAAAAAAATTTATTATGAAGCATCTCGCTACCTTCAGTCGGACAACAGGGGTAAAAATTTACATGTACTGAACCTGAACCGTGTTTATAGACTAGGAAAAATCGATCTCTGACCTAACAAAAAATATACAAAAATCAACAAATTATAATAAAAGAACACAAAAGGTCGTGAACGCTTAGAACTAGTCCGCTAAAACAACGGTAACACAATATTATCATTATTTTCAATGAGTTAAATAGTAGTGCGGCCGTTCCTTGTATTTTGGCCTACAACAAATAAGCTAGCTTTAATATTTAAGCTAAATTAATACGATAACTAATCAGACCAGAGTTAAAACAAAATATCAACGCTGACTCACTACTTCGCAGCCAGATCTCTTTGATGTGTATATTGTGGCTACTCTGCTATCGTAATTATCCCATACTGGACGACATTTCCTGTGTAGCAACAGCTCGGCGAACTCGCTGTTTATAGAAAGGACCTCATAGTGCAGACATGTAGTGAGATCCGCGAAACTCAACTTATGATACATGCTGATTCCAGAGGTAAAAAAAGTGTTCTTCCTTTAACAATATCGACTTCGCCTTTTCATATGTTAGATGCCTGTTGCGTCTCGAACGGCGAATGCGGCATGTTTTCAAACAAAGGAAGGTCTACAAGTCCCAAGTCGCACTTTGCGCAGGCCATCTTTTACTTATATCGAAAAGGTGGCACGGTTCAAGCGATTCACGACCTGCAATGCACTCTCGGTGAGAGCGGACCTTTAACGTGCCTACACGATTCCTTTATGGAAAAACCGCCAACACAAAAGCATGATTTGAACAAGGACTTAGTAGGCTTAGACAGTTCAGGACGGCCGGACTTCACATAAGCGAATCGAATCGGATTTAGCCGACCTAAATTAATTTAGACCGGGCTGAATTGATTCAGACGCCGAGCTTAATTCAGCCGACTTAATTTAAGCGCAGTGGAAAATTGCTGTATATTGAAAAATACTTTATATAATTCATGCATTTGTTCGAGCTCTGTGAAGTTCGGCGTCTGAATCCCACCCCAAGCGGTCCCACAGCCGTTATTCCGGCGAGACAGGCGGGAAGAACAGCGCTGAGCCGATCCGAATTGATTCAGCCGTTCCGAATTGATTCAGCACGCCGTTAACCTCACATGAACTTAATCATCGAATTCGATTCGGCTTCATGTGACAAGTACGGCCGTCTGAACTGGCTTAGTATAATAATTACATATGGCCCTGACTCTTGCGGAAACGAGTACAACAATTTTTACGATTTCAGTAGAAAACTCGCCCTAAACGAATAGTACTAACAGTAAAAATGAATTTACCAGGAAAAGTAAGTTGGGCAAAAACGTCGTTATCTTTATAATTGAAGACAGAGCTATCAGATTATATAAACAAGAGTGTTATTCGCTGATATGAATATTTAGTAGACAAATTATTAACCAATACATACAGGTTATTGGCGGGAGGGAGGTCCGTATTGAGAAAAATTGAGTGTAAAAACTGCTGCCCGTGGTCTTGAGGGCGGCCCGAGGCCGTTAGGCCGAGGGCCGTACTCAAGACCAAGGGCACAGTTTTTTCCAATACGGACGACCTAGCCGGCCAAAAACCTTTTATTTTTTTCGTACTTCGTTGAATTTGATAAAGAAATATTGAAATCTCAGCTTGTTTTGCAAAATCTGTTTTTCACGCGCGCTAGTACATGTAGCTCAGAAGAGGGTTGTATACAAAAACATGGGCTAGGCCATGGCCCGGGGCCATGGCCCGGGCCATGGCCCGGGCCATGGCCCACCCTATGGCCTACCCTATGGGCCCACCCTAAATTTTGTATTTTTACCAAAAAAACAAAAGAAAAAAGAACTACTTCCACTCAGGGATCAAGCGTTGAAAGATCGAGTGACTCGAGCTGATGGCCACCATTTTTTTATCAAACTCGTCCCCAGGGTCTTCTGGTTGTGCGAAAAAGAGGGAATCCGGAATCCGGAACCGGAATCCGGAATCCAAAACCGGAAACGACTGGAAATGGAACTTGAACCAGAATTTTTCTCATTTGTTTGTTACTCATTCTATTAGAAAACATTTCAACCATTTCGGTTGTAACTCGCACAGGATGACCGAATTGTCCGTTTGAAAATATGGAGGAGTAACATACAGTGAACAGCTATTAACCTATTTTTTAAAGCAGCCAGTTATCAAGTCCCAAAACTATTTACAGTATAATACTGTAAATTAGGTCCGAAATTGCGACCAGCTGGTTGCGACTAAAAATTGAGTGTTGGCGGCCAGAATTTCAAGGCTAGTCTAACTATTAGCGTGTTCGATGTTTTGAACCGGCGTTCAAGGAAATTCATTTGGATAAAAATTTCCGGCTGGTTTCCAGCAAGCAACTTGCTGATAACTGATCTGATGTAAACAGTCAGACGTTTCTGGATAACCCCTTCATCAGTGTCAATGCTGTTAATGCTTTACTCGCGCATCTGACATACATACCATGGGCCGCATTGCATAAACACTTTGATTTCCTTTCGCCATGAATATCATTCAAAATGTCATGTTTCCTGGCGCTCTGCAAACCCTCGAGATTTTTTTGCCAGTCAGGAGAAGAAGTATGAATAATTTATTTTAAATTTTATTTTAAATTTTATTTAAATTTTTTTATAATTTTTTTATTTAATAATTTTTTTTTAATTATTAAAAAAAATTTTTTTTTTGGCGACCAGATTTCGCCATCTGGCGACTTAAAAATTTTGTTCAGTCGCCACTGGCGCCGCATAAAAAGGTTAATCGGACCCTGTAAATAGAACCCTCTAAGCGGCCACCTCTATTAAGCTGGCTTGGCTACATGTTTGGCTGTCCGGATGGAGAGTTCTATAATTTTAAAATACACGTAAGTTTGGCCTTCTTTTGAAAAAGTGGATGACAGATAAGAGTCCGAAATAGAATGTGACGACTGTTTTTCTAAACAGCCATTTACCATTTCCCCAAGGGTGGCCGTTTAATTACTCCATATTTTCAAACGAGACAGTAGTACTACAGTGGAACCCCGATTTAACGAACCTCGATTAACAAAGTCCCCGATTTAACGCACAAATTTATTCAGGCCCAGTCAGAATTACAATAAAATGTATGGAAAAGAACCCCGATTTAACAAACCCCGATTTAATGAAATACCCGATATAACGAACACAATCTAGAAGCCCGAATGTAAAAATCTACCCCGATATAAACGAATAAATGTCATCACGCCACAGAAGATGAATAATCGACTACAGTAAAATATTTTAATTCTCTAAGAAAGTTGTCAGCAGTCCATTACAGTCATACATGTTGCTAGAAATAGTACTGTCGTGGCCATCTAATCGGCTTTATCTTCTTGTCTTTAATCAGTTAACATTACGGCAAATTAATTATTAACTATACCCCGATTTAACGAAGTTTTTGGTCAGTTTTCAACAAATTCGTTATATCGGGGTTCTCGATTTAACGAAAACCCCGATTTAACGAACCAATTTCCCCAGTTCCTGGCACTTCGTTAAACTCGGGGGTTCCATGTAGTACCGGTTATTAAATTTACCACGATTTGGTCATCTTATATTACAACCGAAATGGGTAAAATGTTTTCTAAAATAGAAATGAAGTAACAAACAAATGAGAACAATTCTGGTTCAAGTTCCATTTCCGGTCCGTTTCCGGTTTTGGATTCGGATTCCAGAATCTGATTCCGAATTCCTGCTTTTCCACACAACCAGAAGACCCTTGGGGACGAGTTTGATAAAAAAAAAACATGGTGGCCATCACTCGAGTCACTCGATCTTTCAACGCTTGATCCCTGAGTGGAAGTAGTTCTTTTTCTTTTGTTTTTTGGTAAAAATACAAAAATTTAGGGGGGCCATAGGGTAGGCCATAGGGTGGGCCATGGCCCGGGCCATGGCCTGGGGCCCATGGCCTAGCCATGTTTTGTATGCACCCCTCAGAAGACTACCGAAGAAATAACCCAAGTAACAAGAAACTCAGACGATTAATTTTTTACACCACAAATATGTAATTACAGAAATGGAGACTAGAGCGGCATTTCATCACAAAGCAGCTGAAACGAGAAGCTCATTTCCATTTTCACAAAAAACCATTCAAAGCCGCCGTCAAATTCTACGACAATCTTTGCCAATCTTCCCACACATTACTCTTGCCGTAAACAAAAATATCATGAAAAGCATTTTTCGAGCCAAAAAACCGTTCCCAGTTTACAGTCTTTACGTATACTACAATTTTATTTCACATGTTAAATCTGATTTTTGCCATTCGGTGGGCAATTTGCAGTTTTCATTTTATGCGAAACCCTGACCCAAACTTCGTCTGCATAAGCTCTTTCAAAGCCGACGGCCTAAAATGGTTGTAGGTCGTTTCGCTACAAAGTCGTTTCGCTACCAGTCGTTTCGCTACAAATCGAAGTCGTTTCGCTACCAATCGAGTCGTTTCGCTACAAATATAAAGCGTTTCGCTACAAATATAAAGTCGTTTCGCTGCAAATTCTTATCGCTACAAGCGTTTTCGCTACAAACATTAACTGGAATGTAACAAGTCAGAAAAAATTAATATGTTTCGTGTACAGTCCTCGAGGTAAGCTGAATTGTTTTACTATGATAATTAGTGATCGTTTCACGAACGAAAAGAACAGCGATTGTACAGATCAAATATCAAGGGAAATATATTCATTGCTATATTGTGTACTAATAAATAACTGTTCTGACCTTTCACGTAGTCGACGAGTATAATTTTGTTGAAGTGTGTGTTCTAGTGTGTGTGACTAGCGACTGTAATGACTGCGATCGATCGAATGTAATTGTACCCAGTTTCCCCGCGGACAAATACAAATAAAATCAAACTTTATTGAATAGACATATATCAAGAGTCAGTACGAAGCTCTCGGAACGGCTGTCTGATTGGTTCTTTACTTTATTGGATTAACATCAATTACTTCTATTTGATTGACATCAAACGGAATGTTGAAAGAGAGATTAGATTCAGCGCATACACGGAGTCATGCAGAGGGCAGACCAGTGGTTGCGGGAGTCACAGAGAGATATACAAGGAGAGATATACACGGGCAGGGAGATAGATGGTTGCAGTGGTTGCGGTGGTTGCGAGAGTCACAGAGATTACTACACGGGCAGGGAGATAGATGGTTGCAGTGGTTGCGGTGGCTTGCGAGAGTCTACATAGAGACTACACGGGCAGGGAAGATAGATGGTTGCAGTGGTTGCGGTGGTGCGAGAGTCACAGAGAGATATACACAGGCAGGGAGATAGATGGTTGCAGGTGGTTGCGGTGGTTGCGAGAGTCACAGAGACACTACACGGGCAGGGAGCATAGGTGGTTGCGCGTGGTTGCGAGAGTCACAGAGGACACTACACGGGCAGGGAGATTAGTGGTTTGCAGTGGTTGCGGTGGTTTGCGAGAGTCACAGAGAGATATACACAGCGCAGGGAGATAGATGGTTGCAGTGGTTGCGGGGGTTGCGAGAGTCACAGAGACACTACACGGGCAGGGAGATAGGTGGTTGCAGTGGTTGCGGTGGGTTGCGAGAGTCACAGAGAGATATACACAGGCAGGGAGATAGATGGTTGCAGTGGTTGCGGTGGTTGCGAGAGTCACAGAGACACTACACGGGGCAGGGAGATATGGTTGCGTGGTTGCGAGAGTTACATAGAGACTACACGGGCAGGGAGATAGATGGTTGGCAGTGGTTGCGGTGGTTGCGAGAGTTACATAGAGACTACACGGGCAGGGAGATAGATGGTTGCAGTGCGTGCGGTGGTTGCGAGAGTCACAGAGAGATATACACAGGCAGGGAGATAGATGGTTTGCAGTGGTTGCGGTTGGTTGCGAGAGTTCACAGAGACACTACACGGGCAGGGAGATAGGTGGTTGCGGTGGGTTGCCGAGAGTTACATAGAGACTACACGGGCAGGGAGATAGATGGTTGCCAGTGGTTGCGGTGGTTGCGAGAGTTACATAGAAGACTACACGGGCAGGGAGATAGATGTTGCAGTGGTTGCGGTGGTTGCGAGAGTCACAAGAGAGATATACACAGGCAGGGAGATAAGATGAGTTGCAGTGGTTGCGGTGGTTGCGAGAGTCACAGAGACCACTACACGGGCAGGGAGATAGGTGGTTGCGGTGGTTGCGAGAGTTACATAGAGACTACACGGGCAGGGAGATAGATGGTTGCAGTGGTTGCCGGTGGTTGCGAGAGTCACAGAGAGATATACACAGGCAGGGAAGATAGATGGTTGCAGTGGTTGCGGTGTTGCGAGTGTCACAGAGATACTACACGGGCAGGGAGATAGATGGTTGCAGTGGTTGCGGTGGTTGCGAGAGTCACAAAGATATATACACGGGCAGGGAGATAGCTGGTTGCAGGTGTGTGCGGTGGTTGCGAGAGTCACAGAGATACTACACGGCAGGGAGATAGATGGTTGCAGTGGTTGCGGTGTTTTGCGAGAGTCACAGGGAGATATACACGGGTAGGGAAGATGAGTCAGAGAATATAAACAGTCTTTTCATATTTTACGATACGCCAAAACAATATGGCGTAGGTCATATAATCGTAGTCGCTTTAATTTCTGACAAAAACAAGAATGAAATATAAGCGGGATTTTGCAGCGCTATAAATTTGTTACGAGACAACACCGCTTTGGCACATGAAAGAAAGTGGTAGTGCATATTTTTGTGAGCCGTCGAATTGCCATAATTTTGGGGGGTAAATGTGGAAAATATTTTTTATTTTCTCGTGCCACGTGATCTAATTGGGCCGTGAGCCGTGATATTCGTGAAATGAGAATTAAGAAATTGAAAACTATTCACCGCTCGTAGTACGTGGAATATCGTGAAACTGGACTTTGCGTGAAATGACCGTTTTATTTCCGTGAAAGGCGATCTACCCACCCCCAATCCCAACCCAACCCTCCATCGATGAAACTTCTCATTTATTTTGTTGTTGTTTATTTTTTATATTTATTTTTGTTTCATTACATTTTTTTTTATTATATTTTTTTAATTTTTTTTTCACTCCGCACTCCGCAATCCGCAATTCGCAATCCGCACTCCGCAATCCGCAATCCGCAATCCGCAATCCGCAATCCGCAATCCGCACTCCTCATTTTCGGAACAGCCGATTTGAGGCCGCATCTTTTACAATTTCACTGTCTCGATTGTGACTGAAACCCTAACAAAAATTGTCTGAATTTGTAATCGTGCAATCACAAATAAAACCTGTTTTCCCGCGATATTTTGTTAGCCCATATGTTAAAGAAATTAGGGTTCATGCTTTAGCTGTGCGTATAGAGTAGCGAAATAAAAGTCATGACGTCACAAAAATGGGCACTTCATTAATTCTCCATATAATTATCGCACAGTCCCTTGGCGCTCAATAGTTCACCACTTGGTGCCCGAGCACGGTGCCCGAGTATGATTCTCTCGCTGGCACTAATTTGAACACACCTTTTTTGCAAGTACCCACGCCAGAATTCGAGCGGCACAGACCTTGTACTCGGGCACGGCCAACATGTCGATATCTTAGGGTACCCAGTGATGTGAACACAGCACCATTTTGAGGTCTCGTTAAAAGGAAACAAATTCTCACTACACTAGCACAAGCATTAAATGTGAAATATAGTTTATTTAGAATGAGCCAGTACAGTCATCAAATTAACCTTAACAATACCCGGAAATTCGCACCATTTAAAAGCATTTTTGGGGGTCACGAAACCCGTTTTCTTGGTGCTGTGACCCCGAAATTTGGCTAACCGTTGCTTAAAAATGCCGTTTGGAGAACTAGGGGAAGATTTTGAAAAGGATTTAAGGGCAAAAAACGTTAAATTTTATTGTTGGCCAAGTGCATAGACAAAAAAAAGTTTTTCTTCTGATTTTTTTCCTTCTCTCTTTTCCGGTTCCTATTACTCCCCTTTCTTTTCTTCCTATCTTCGGCGCTTGATACACTTCCTATCAGCTGGAAAAGTTTTGACCTAACCTCAGTTTAAGGGAGCTGAAAAATGAACCCGGAAGTATGTTGGGTGTGAGAGCCAAAATTTTGCCACTGATTTTTTCAACAAAAATTGAACAGGTTTTTCCAGCATAACTCTGGGAAAGAATTTGTTAGATTTCCAAAATTAATGCACGACTACAAAGATCCATCCTTTCTGCATCAGATGTGTGTGTCAAATTAATCTTGTCACGTGTTAATTGATGACGTCACAATGGCTTTGATGTGTAAGACTCCAAAGTGGACCATATATAGGCCATTGGCATGTTAGGGTTAAAACTGATGAATCCCAATACATTCTGATTTTCAATACTGAAAGATATTACAGCTTGTACCACGTAGGTACGCCAGATAGGAAAAAAAACACTAAATAAATACTCTTTAGATGTGGCCAAAAAATGCAGTGGCAACATATTACCTTATCTAATGCAATGGCACGAACCTCATGCAGGGTAAGAGCGAGGCACTAAATAAACATAAACATAACTTCTAAAAATAAACAATAAAAAAGCGAACAACGAAGGCACAGCTAGAAGAATGACCGACGTAGAGTAATTAATATATTCCCGCTAAAACTCTTTAAAAATACCGCTAAAGGTCCCACGGCAATACCAAAGCCTCTCTATCGTGCCCTCAATTTCTGACTAGATCGTTCCAAAACGTCACTCAATCGTCAGAAATTACATTCAACTGTTACGTCTCAAAAAGACAAAATGACCAAAAACTTTTTAAAATCTTCCTTAGTTTCTCCAAATGGCATTTTTAGCAACCGTTTAGCCAAATTTCGGGTGATAGCACCAAGAAAATGCGTTTTTCAGGGCGAATTCTAGGTTCATTAGCTGCAAGAATTCGGTCCGTGCTGGCAAGTTTTATGAATGAATTCCTATAGACTAGCGCGCGCGCTCATACAACTCTATGGAGCCCACTGTCGTGTTTTTGACCAACGCTTCCACATTGGGACAGCGTAAACGGAAGGCTAATAAACGTATGCAAACGATACGGTTACAAATCTGACAAATGAAACCGCGGTTTTCGTGTAAGAACTACGCCATTATTTTTTCATACGCAACATTTTTTTTAATAATCTAAGTCATTATTATTTAGTTTTTCCTATAACTAGTTAACCTCTGGTTTTTCATGTGAAATGTTGAAAGTGAGACAGCGCGATGAGCCATGCACAGCGACTGAGAAAAATAGAGATCCCCTGATATAATTTAATATGAACTTTAAATTTCGATTTTTCGGGATTTTTTTTAATACCAGAAAACACTGCAAACAGTTTTAACGCACCAAATAATACAATAAAAACTTATGTTTTAATTTAGTCATAACCACTAACACAAAAAAAATATTTATCCATCTAGAAAACTATCATGAAAAATGTCAAGGTTGTCATCCTTTTGATGTATATTCATTAGCTCGTGTTCCTTTAGCTTAATTTTTCCCTCACTTCCCTCTACTCCTCCAATAAGAAATATAAATGCCCGTTATTTTTCTATATTTAATTGTTGTTAGTGAAGAGATCTATCAATAATACGTTCAAAATCCTAACGTAAAAAAAAGTAAGAGGGGTACCAATTCTAAGACAAAACTAGTTGCGCTTGCTCTTATTTTTCCCCGCTTAATACCCTAAAAGCAAGAGAGGATGTGTGCTAAAAGGTACCGGAAAACATTTTAGATTTTAACACCCCATAAGCGGTACCAACCCAACGAATTTTTAACCCCCAAAAGGGAGCTATTTCAAAAAGAAATAGTGTTTCGTTTCCGGAATGATTAGACCATGTCGGGAAAAGTTTGGAGAGAAAATTGGAGAGATGAAATTGCAGAGAAGATTCCTGGGGCGAGGGTGCGTAAACGTGCTCAGGAGCTCACGGGCTCACGGCACACTTCCCTTTGCGAAAATTGCATTAGTTCCATAGCTAGTACGCGTTTGGCTGGGTTGTGAAGACGACCGATTCCATCCGAGAGGCCGGAAAGAAAAACATCCGAAGAAAGCTCGGTGCGGGCCCGAGCAATTAAGCCCGCCGGCCGTAAACAGCTTCCCTCAACTTTCTGTTCCTCGAGTTCCCCGTTCCTGTTTTTAGACATAGCCAATTAAGGTAATGAAGGTAATAGTCACTGCAAACAAAGTTGAAAATACAGCTAGAATATTTGACATAACAATTTAACACACGGGACAAAACAAGATACTCATTAGCAATTTTTCACCAACACGATGCGCTTCAATCGGAACACTAGAAGCATTTCAGTCGCGTTCAAATATTTCTATTTGTAATACATTTGAATTTCTTTTTGTCTCCGTGACGATCATTTTATCGATATTTGAACATGTGTGTTCGCCAGTTTGTTTGTCATAGGATAGAACATGTTGATATTCAGCCATTCAGGCAGCTACGGAGGGTTATTCTAGATGTTGGAATAGTAGCCTCACTGTGTAAATAGTTTCACATCGAATCGAAAAACAATACCGTTTTCGTTTCTGAGGAAACGAAACAAAAAAGGTACGAAGATCAACCCTTCACTTTCATATCCAAGTCCCACCCCCCACCCCACGGGCGCAAAAGCCCTCCTTTCTTTTTCCCGATTGAAAGAATCATCATATGACTCATATAGATGGAGGCAAATAAATGGTAAATGTACCGATTGAACATGACGTTAATAAAACACGGGTGTTCCATTTACCGTTTTACCTCTCTCATGATCTGTAAAGTGGGAAACGGACGGCGGATGGCGGGACGGACGGACGGCGGGGACAGCGGAAAGTAAAAAATAATAATAATGATAATAAAAAAAATAATAATAATAATTAAAATAAATAAATAAATAAAAAATTGAAATAAAAAAAATAATTAAAATAAAATAAACAAAAAATAATAAATGCCGAATTAATGAGAAACTAAAGCAATGCATATGGTACAAATAAAATAATTGTGCGTTGATATTACTCATGCGAGACATGCATCAAGCCAATCGACAAATCGAGAATAATTTTCATCAATCGCGAACGGATGCGTTATTTCTTTCAAACTTCCAAATTTAACTCGAATATTCAACCGTAACTTTATACATGTTGATTTGATTAATGACAAAATATCTCTTCCATCCCCGTGAGAGAGGTGATAGTAATTTCAAACAACGCAGAAATTGAGGATTTGATTAAAAAAAAGACAAAAAAAAGACAGGGGTTTGCTTCCACGATCGCGACGGTTTTTCATGACTGAAATTTGATATTTGACAGGAGCCGAGGAGCATGTCTGCTGTCGCAATTCGAGTCAGATGGATTTTTTTGTCGATCACTTTATAGCAAGTTTCTGAAAATTTCCTCTTCGCTTTAGCAGACAATAGCAATTAAAACATAGAAACTACAAGGAGAAGATAATAAAAGAATTATTTGCAAAGTGGAAAAAAGCCAAGCGTGAAAGGGTGGTTTCGTGACTATCCTGCGGTCGTTAGCTGTCAACTGTCTGATCTGATCTAAGCTCCAACCACTTTCAGCTGTATAATTTATATGTTGACAAGAGAATTCCATCGGACCGTCCACTGGAAACGTAAACGGCACGAGCATCTTTGCATGTCGAGTGGAGACAAATGCATTGACTGCCGTCCTTGTGACAAAACAGCGATCATCCTTAGCACTTGTTTGAACAGAAAACAATCCAGCATGAATGTACACAGATTTTTGGGCATAAGAGCTTTGGCACTTTAGCTGGAGCCGTCCCACCAAGATGATGTCCGCAATTGGCGGCGCAAACTCCGGTTCCAACGATTGCTGAATGTGGAACGGCAGTTTGGGCAGAACCCTTTGCCACGTTCCGTCCAACCCGACGCGACCCCGACTCTACTAGGCAACACTATCAACTCTCAACCCGCGAACACGATAGGCGCCACCAATGTACTATCAACTCTCAGACCTCGAACACGATGTACGCGAACAATACCACTTTCAAATCGCGACCACGAAACTACGACTACACCACTATCAAACTCTACAACTATCAACTAGGGAAAAAACAATCAACTAGCGGAAAAAAATAGCGAAAAAAACCAGGCGAAAAACACGGCGATCGATAAAACACAATGTACCAGCACTATCAACTTGTGTGTCAGCTTGTATGACATCACAATGCAGGTATTGTAAAATTGACCAATCAACGACTTGCAACCGCCGCAACGGAAGTGAAAACGGTGACCAATCAGACGACGTTCAGAGAGCTTCGTAATAACTGTATATCAATGTTGGTCATGACTTTTATAGATGTGGTGGCTCCTAAAGGAGCCGTTTTTTTGATCAGGAAGTCGACTAGGACTTATTTAGCTGCTGGTCCATTGAGGTAACTGCACGCCTTCAGCAACTTTCTGGCACTTCGCGCTCCCGATTTAAACTCGTCCCAGAGGTCGAAGATCTTTGTCTGGAGGTCTCTGAACTTCTTCCTCTGGATGCGCCGCAACTTCTTCTCGTGACACAAGCCTGATCTGGAGGGATGTTCTTCTGGATTCGCGGTGAAGTAGGTTCACTAGCAGGTAGAGTGGAAGCTGGGGACTTGCCGGGAAGCGCGCCGATTCAGCCCAAGGTGCCAGCCCTCGATGTCATTGTTTGTTCGTATCGCCTTCATGTAGATGCTCCAAGATGACGGCCGGCCAGGTAGTACCGGTGATCCAGGTTCTGCCAACGTACTGGACGAACTGTTGGAGCTTTGGTGTCGCAGCAACTCCCTTTAGATGAGCGAACATCCCAGGAATCTCCTCTGCTGGCAGGAACGGCAAGGCCATGACCTTTCTGATAAAGGCGTAAGTACCGCGGGTCGTTGGTGTAGTCGGTCTGAAGACCCAATTCTTGAACCTGAAAGAAGAATTTAATTTACTTTTAATTATTTTTAATGCATCAGGACTTCCTTCGTAGTACAGCCTTTTTTTGGTGATTATTGCAAATTTGTTGTATGTATAGTACTTATACTTATACTAAATTTTCCTGTTTTATTACTAACCTTTCTCCATAGAGCCTGTGTCCAGTGGAACACGCATCCCTGTATCTCGACAGTCGGTAACAGCTCCCTCAGGACGGCCCAGATAGCCTTTTCGAAGTCAATCGTCACTTTCTTCAGGGAAGGCCGCGAGGGCAGCAGATTCAGTACGGTTTTCAATACCTAAGGGAAAGCAGAAAAATAAGAAGTCATTAATAAATATTTTAGACAGACTATTTAGATCACAAATAATTGAACTGCTTCCTCCTTCCTTCCTTACTACAGTCAAGGTCACTGAGTTTTAAGCGGGAAAAAAGTCATAATACGTACCTTGCGATAATCCTTTTTCTTTTTGCCTGACATCAGCACGAACACCAGGGCACCTGCTTGGCGTAGTCATCTTTGCGGACAAAGGCGTTGATGGTCAGTAGCTGCGTGAACGGATGGCGGCACAGCTTAAATGTTCCGTCTATGTACCACGTCTTTTGCTCTGCTCAGATAGTCGAGTTGCTCGTCGGTTGCAAATACTAGGTGGCGGCGGCCATTAACTGTAAGGTCGGATTTCAGGAACGCTTCGGGCAGGTGCTCTTCTTCGAGTCTGAAGTCCAGGTCGACGGGTTCTTTTGGTCTGAGGCGCTGGCGAAGTCTGTTCGCCTGGCGGGCGATGAACTCGGGCTTAGGCAGTGCAGGACAAGGAGCGTCTGTTAGTTGTTCGATGCAATATCTAAAAAAGAAGGGGAAAAAAATAGGAAAAAATGCTTAGTAAACGTGCGTAAGAGGCTGCAACACCGTTACTTCGTAAAAATTCACACAAACTCGATTACAATTCGTGATCAATAGATACTGCTGATAGTAGTACCCATTGTTCACGAATAATACTCGAGGTCATGCGATTTCCTACTATTGCAAATGACAATATAGTTACCTCGTCAACAATAGCCGGTGCTGGCTTGAATATATCCTCAACTGCCTTCGCCTTAACGTGGGCAGTGATTTTGGCCGCCATCAGCGCCCCCGCTTGTGCCTGGTGGTTGTGGATGTTATTACCACACACGAAGTCATCGCCGCGCTGTTTTAACTGAAGCTCTGCAAGGGTTGACTTTCGGACGTACGCTGCACTGCCAGTCGGTCACCACTCCTCGCAGCCTCTGGATATTGTAGGTGTAGCCCTGGCTATCGATGAGCTTTGGACGGCCTCTTTTGGTGCTCTGCCGCACGATCTCGTAGGTCAGTTCAAAACTTGAAGACAGTTCGAGGGCTGGGTCGGGGTCTTGGAGGGAAGGTTCCTCGAAGTTGTCTACATCAGCGATGTAGCTGGGTGGTGCTGGGTCTCTCAGCGATGGAGGAGGAGCTGGGTTGGATGGAGGATTGCTCGAAGTAGTCTACATCAGCGATGGAGGAGGAGCTGGGTTGGAGGGAGGATTGCTCGAAGTCGAAGTCATCTACATCAGCCGCGGCAATGTAGCTGGGTGGTGCTGGATCGTCATCGGAGAACAGCGATGCCGACTCTTCCAGTCTGGTACTCTCCGCGTCAGGATCAACAAAGCTAGCCTCCTCGCAAACAGGACAACGCCAGTCGATCTCAGTGCCGTCGCGTACAGCTGCCCGGTACACTTGTTGGGATATACCGGTGTTGCAGGTTCGATGATTCCATCGGAAACAGCCATCACACTGGATGCCATCCTGTCGGGGACGGACAGGTACTTTGCAGACAATGCAGATTACTAACTGAGAAGCGGCCATAGTTGAATTTGTACACGTGATATGATATCGTATTCGTATTTGTGATCGTATGATCGAATGTGAATGATAAATAGGCTATCTATTCTTTTATACAGACAGGAGGATCGTTTGTTAATCACCACTGATTAATCACTACTGATTGGCTTGTTCATTAATCACCACTGAACAATAGAGTTCCCTCAGTTTCCTCTGAGGTCCGGCCGTTTCGTTATCGTTTCGTTATTCAGACTGGATCAGTCTCCTATGTGGTCCGCTTCGTTATCGATCATCTGTTGTGTTTCTTATAGTTGTGGAATTTAGAATAGTATGAATAGTATGGGATTTTATAGAATGAAGTGTCTCAGACTCTTGGAGAATAAACTTAACCTCGTTATAAATCCCGGTCTCGTTTGCGTGCTATGAACTGCGAAGGCTTGGGTACGCGCGCTCTGTCGTGATACAGTAATTGTACTGTGTGCCCGTAACTTTCGTTAGATCGTAGAAAGAGTGTATGTCAGTATGTGTGTGGCTTAGAAGTGAGTGTTATTTATAGCGAAACGACTCTATATGTGCAGCGAAACGACTTTATATTTGTAGCGAAACGACTTTATATTTGTAGCGAAACGACTTCGATTGGTAGCGAAACGACTTCGATTTGTAGCGAAACGACTGGTAGCGAAACGACTTCGTAGCGAAACGACCGGATACCCATAAAATTGATAAGTGCCGAGAATTATAAACGGAATACCGGTAGCCACAAAGTTATTTCTTGAATGAAAATTAACGGAAGGTTTGTTTAGGAAAACAGAGAAACGAAAAGCAAACAATTAAAACGAAGGAATTGAGTCTAAACACGGTGAATTGTAATTTAAAACCCGCAAGTTTGAACGTGAAACTGATTTCCCAAAACGAACAACAAACTTGACTAAAACTAAATTCTGTCGGTTAAAATCAAATGACTACTCGCCTTTTTGAAGAAATGCAAGCTCTTTAATTCCACTGCGTAGTTCTCCATTCACTTGACAACGATAAGAGAGCAAAATAATGCGAGAAATTCAGTAAAAAGCTTCTTCGCATCGACCTTCCACACGTTGCTGAATTAAAATGTTTTCGCTTGTAGCGCATGCCTACGCTACGATTCCGCGGGTCCTCCGCCGGGTTCACGGGCAATTTTTCCCGCTCCCGGGACCAATATTGGCTTGATTAATATGTTTTTGTTGGTCTTACAGTATTAAACGCATTCTGGCAGTTTAAAAGCTAAGCGAAATTTTCTACCTTCGCGCGTTGCTGAAGCGGTCCGTGAAGCCTCGGTTACCGTGACCGTGGTCAGAGATAGGAGAATACCGCCCGCTCCCGGAAACCAATCAGATTGCAGATTCGCAGGATACCGCCCGCTCGCGCACTGAGAAAAAAATAAAATACAATACAATACATTTATTTGCATTTCACTTTATAATTACAATTTTGTCATAAATCTATATTTAAAGTAATTACTAATTACTACGGGTTTTTACGTAAAATATTTCCAATTTTGTTTCTTTTACAACATCTAGCTAAGTTACAGGGATAAGTGCGGTTGTGTAATTACAACTTAAAGTTAGTTGCGTTAAAAAATTACAATATTGTTGGTTTGTGATTTTTTCAGTAATCGTGATTGTGGGGCATGAAAATACTTACGCAAAGCAAAATTATAATGTAAGATTAGATTTGTCTTTATCGCAGATAGATTGTCCCGATCGCATGGGAGATTATTTAGACTTGTCAAGAGAGTATGATCTAAGAGAAGGATTCCCGTGCTCCATGATAATTTTTTGAAATCTAGTTTCGTGCCATGTTGTGAAAGTTATTTTTATTACCTTCTGATCGAGGCTCCGACACGTTACTCGAACTGACCAATCAGGTAGCGCTCTTAAGATATATCAGCTATGGATTACTTAGCCAGTCTCTCTTACCCCCGCCCATGGGAACTGGAACTCTGGCCACAATATAGGGCGGGTATACTGTATGAATCCCACTTTATTCATAACTTTGACATGATCAAACCACAATGGAGAAGTTTACACTTTGTTTTTGCAGAAAAGCTTTGCGAAAATAGCAATGAAAGAAATACAGGAAAAAATAGACCAATTTTTGGCAAAGGAAAATTCTCACTTTTCAAATTCGCACCTGACTCGTCCCAGTCGTCTCTTATGAGAAACTTGTTAGACGCAGAGACGACTGGCATGGGGACGAGTTGAGATTCGCATAGTAAAGGTTAAAAATATATTAAAGAAAAACACCAAATTAAGAGACCCATATATGGGGGAATGCTTCTCTTAGATCATCCTCTCTTGGTCTTGTACAATAGCCTACTGTACGAATTCTAAGGTTCAAGGTTGTTCACTGTGTGTTCGTTATGCCTACGGAGAATAAAAGCTTAAAAACCAGCTGAGACACTGTCCACATGAAACCAGCGAGTGCGGAGTCCATCAAAGATTCCGCGACATGCTTTGTTCCGTTTGCTTTCGACTTTGCTCTTTTTATAACTAATTATGGTAACTCTGATATAAGATACATTGGACTAAAAGTATGGATAACTAATTGCGATTTTGAGATGGCAATACCACATTTAATATTTTTTCTGCGAGCGCGAGCGGGCGGAACTCTCGAATCCTGCAATCTGATTGGTTCCGAGAGCGGGCAAGATTTTCCAATCTTGCCCACGGTCAAAATATACAAAATATCAAATGACTTTGCCGCCAGGCATGCGCTGCCCAAGCGAAAACATTTTAATTTCAGCAACGTGTGAAGGTCGATGCGAAGAAGCTATTACCGAATTTTTCACATTATATTGCTCTCTTATCGTTGCCAAGTGAAGGGAGAACTACACAGTGGAACTTGAATTTCTTCAAAAAGGCGAGTGTTAATTTGATTTTAACCGATATAATTTGAGTTTGTTGTTGTTTTGGAAATCACTTTCACGCTCTCTAGACTTGCGATTTTAAATTACAAATGTCCGTGTTTAGACTCAATTCCTTAGTTTTAGTCATTTGCTTTTCGTTTCTCTTTTTTTCCGAAACAGCCCTTCATTAACTTTCATTCAAGAAAGAACTTAGTGATTACCGGTAGCCCAGAAAATAATTCTCGGCCCGTAAAAATTAATTTGTGTCGGTACGTTGAAACTGTGCACGAATACAGTTTGTCAAGGTTTCGCATAAAATGAAAATTGTAAATGGCCACCGAATGGCAAGAATTAGATTACATGGAAATGAATTTTAGAAAACCGAGGTAACTAACAGTTTTTCTCGGAAAATGCTTTCATGATACTACGCAAGAGTAAAGAAGATTTGTTCTAAAATTTGGCTGGTTGCGCCGGACTTTGGATGGTTTTTTATGCTAAATTTGAAATAGCTTCTCATTTCAGCTGCTTTTGGCGGTGAAATTCCGTTTGAGTCTCCATCGTCTGTTTCTTCACATCTACCTTTCTGTAATTCTGGTGTAAAAATTAATCGTCTGAGTTTCTTGTTATTTGGATTAAGTTTTATTTCTTTGGTAGTTTTTATAGCGAGCTTACGATCAGCTAAAAGAATACGCGCGCGCGTTATTTGCCGGCCTTGGTCGGTCCGTATTGAGAAAAACTGTGCCCTCGGTCTTGAGTGCGGCCCTCGGCCTACGGCCTCGGGCCGTACTCAATACCTCTGGCACAGTTTTTCTCAATACGGACCTCCCGGCCGGCAAATAACTAAATATATATATTGGCGGTTAAGTTGGGAGAAAATGTAATTTGTGATAATATAATTAGCATAAATTATTATTTTGCCGCACGGAACAGAGATCTGGGGTGAGCGTAGCGCCCGAAGGCTTATGGTTCGCGCGTTTGTAAAAAGAGACGGTTGAGAAACTTGTGACATTCTACGGTCAGCCTCGCAGACGCTACTTATGTTAAGTTTAGTTTTTCCTATATTTTATAACTTGTTGTACATATATAAACAATAGCCTCCATTTGGCGAGGAAATATGCTCGGATATTTGTCCGCGGACATTATCTGTTCCGAGAAGCGAACAGTTTTCCGAGAGCGAAGCTCGAGGAAAACTGTGAGCTTCGAGGAACAGATAATGTCCAAGGACAAATATCTGAGCATATTTTTGAAGCCAAATGGAGGCTATTGTATTTATTATCCTTCAAATATTTTTTCACAAGGCCGCTCTGTTTGCCGAGGAAGATCTCGGTCGGCCAAGCTGTTAAACATCAAATAATTCTGTTGGCGTTCAAAATATTTCTAGTCTGTTCAAACCAATCAGTTTTATTTAATTTAGCAATTTATTTGAGACGAAAACTGAACCTGCGAACGTGAAACGCAAATTTTCAAAACTGGGGAATATCACTTGGGGAATATCACTCAGATATTCCCCAGTCTTGGCTGCGTCACGTGACGTGTTTAGACCAATCGCGCGCTAGAAAATTTTTTGATGGATTATTCCTCGCGAAGCGAGGCCGAAGGCCTCGCGTAGCGGGGTTTATAATTCTGTCCCCCAAGAGCTGACGCGAGAGCAATTCTCGCGTGGCCTTTACGGTCATATTTATTTATTTATTTATTTATTTATTTATTTATTTAATTGTTTGTTTGTGGAGTTGGGGATGACATGACGTCACACGGCGCGCTCGTGGCCTAATGGCTTAAGGCGCTAACTTTTAATCTGATCTTCGGATTGAGGGCGTGAGTTCAAATCCGACATGGTCCTTCTTTTTTTTTTTTTTTTTTTTTTCGGTTCAAATCCAGGCCGTTCTTTTTTTTAACCCCTTTCTTTGCTTAATAACATTGACTTCGACGTAATCTTTGTACACGTAAATGTAGAAACAGGAACGGCTGCTGAAGAATAACAATTTGTTTATCGAACAAATTTATATACGGGTCATTTGTGAAAAAACCCGGCTTTATTAAATCCGTTATCAACAACAGGAAAAGGAAAGACGACTCAGGCATTTCTCAAAGTACGATCAACATATGGCTTAGTTTTCATTGTAGACGCGAAGACTTGTGTCTGAAAATAATTCGCCGATCCGATATTGCGAAGAAGATTTTTACCTACAAAAGCGAAGTGGTTTCAGATCATTCGGACGGAAAGTGGGGAAAACAGTACAAGAGCGCTACAATTTATTACAGATATCGAGAGACGAGCGAACTCCAAAGGCAATCGAAACCAAAATCCGGTGGCATAGCAAAACGCGGCGTTCGTCCGGCGATTCTCAGAAACCTTGCAGCGATTCTTGGAAACCTTGCAGATCAAATCGCAGGCGTGCCCGTTACTAGGCAACAAAAGCTTCGCGAGGGCCTGCGAGTCACGTATTACTAGTATTTTTAATATCTCGATATTGTGTCAATAAAATCGTATCGTGGGCCTGGCTGACCAACACGCCCATGCCTCATAGCCTTTTGAGTGTGTCTTAGTTGTGTAGTGGAGGCAAAATATATATTCCGTATTGGGCGGAGTCGCGAATTTTGTACCGCGATTCAAACATTTTTGGACAGATTTAAAAGGAAAATTCAGATCAGTTGTTGTTGATTGAAATATAAATTCCCACTATACGCAACGTGTCAGACGTGTTGTACACGAATACTTGAACGCGAAAGCATTTTTGATCTCAAAGAAAGTCCTACTTTTTTCGTCGGTAAATTGCTTATGGAAACAAAGGCGATTCAGAATTACGCCCCATGAAGTTTTCTAAAGTACCAAACGACAATGAAACGAGAAAATAATCCATGCAATTTCGAACCGAAAGAACTTGTTCAAAACATCTTATAACGTGATTTTACAACTTTTAGCGCGTGCACATTGCGAAGCAGTTGAAAACGGTAAACAAACTCTTTCAAGAAAGAAATGATTTTTATTACTCGCCTGCTAACTTTTAGATTGAGGAAGTTGTACCGGCAAATAAAGCCTCCCATAACTGAGCGAATGACAAGAGATACAAGACTGCCGACGATTCATCGAAGCGAAACTTTTGAATTTTGATGCATGCGCGAGGAACCATTTCCATGCCGCGATGTCAATTTGAACTTTGTAACCAATCACAGACCAGAAAAGTGAGACGGCAATACCGTGTTATATTGACGCCTCGCTCGGGAGCAAACCTATAAGCGGATAGCGAAACTTGATTGCCGGAGATACCAATCCTCTCTAAGCCCAATTTGATGTTTGCTAATCATTTTATGAGTTGTTCTTTTCCTAATCTTGTGTCCGTGGTGAATTTTAACAGTTTCTATAAAATCCTCGCGCCTATTTTTCGAAAAAACACGCGTATACATACATAGCCGCGCGCACTTTTTAACTTCGACCGTTTGCTGTTTGAATAAAATTGCGGCAAAAATAGCTATCGCGAGTCTACAAATAAAGACGACCAGGTGTACGTAGGTGGTTGATTCGCGCCTGGCTCATACTTTTGTGATGGTAAGTACAAGCCATTGGAGTTTGACAGGAGAAAGCACACATAACAAATGTAATGTTGTTAGAGGCTTTTGGCTTTCGTTTTGCTTGAGGTTTTATCATTTTCCTCGAGTGATCCTTTGTTTCGGTAGCATATCGATTTATTATATTTTTCCCCCGAGTTATTTGTGTCACTGACTGACTGAAAACATCTTTCTCGTCATAATCTCAATTTCTTTACCAAGACAGAACGCAAAGAACGAACGTAAATGGTATTGAACATAAACCACGTTTGGATTTTCTGCCGATTGACATGAAATTTTACGGATGTTAACGTCGTGAATTTTTAAAACTAGGCTTTACGTGCGTAAAATGAGATAAATATACTGACTATACTGGACGGCTTGCATTTGCGGAAACGTGTTTCAAATTTTTTCGTAGATGCGATTCGTTCATACCAACTAAAACTGAAACATCATAATTATTGTGGTATTATGGCGGGTACAAAAGTTTATTGAAGTAGAAAACGAGAAATAAGTAACACGCCAACAAGTAACCTAGCAACAGAAGTTACATGGTAACTGCTGTTAAAATAAACTCTTTAGAATTTCTTTAGGCAAATAATTTACTTGTATTACAATAAACTAAACATGTTTGCTAAACGTTCATGAACCAGATGAACGCATTAAAAAAAAGTTTAAATCACCTGAAAGCCAAATTTTAAATTTTATTACATTTTTTAAAGCGATTGTAGTTGTAGTGCCATAATTCAATACCGGGGTCCAAGCCTTCATTTTTTTTTTGTTCAAATGCTCATTCGATGGGAACAGTGTCCATAATTAGGAACTATAGTCATTGACATGCAAATAGAGTTGATCTATTATTAGTATTTTTAAAAACACTGAAGATCACAAGTGAATGGCCCTAAGAATCCTTAGACCTAAAATATTAAAGAGTAGCTTGTTAGCAGACATGTCCGAAAAGAACGTGGACAGAGTCGACCAAAGGAACTGACTGACGGAAAAAAAAAACCCTTACTCTGTAGTCGAACTTTTTCTCCATATTTTCTGCTTTCCGATGATAGGAAGCCACAGCATGCTCCAGAGGCTAACGAAATTAAACTAACTACTGTGTTGTGTTTAAAAAAATAATAAAACTTATTGAATAACCTGTAGATTTTAAACGGGTGTTTTTCAGGATATCAAGGAATAAGCGCCAGGAATGAAATGGAAAAATTACCGTCTTTGGAAAACAAGCAGTGTAACTAGAAAATCATAATGTCCTACATTCACTAAACTAACAAATGGAAAACCGACCGGTGAATGGTTTTGAACCAATAAAAAACCTGTACGTGTACCGCCATAGTAACAATCAACCACTGGTGAACATCAAGGCAAGCATCTTGTAACTTCTTGTTTCTTGAAACAAAGTGTTAGACCTGCTGTGGCCACAAGCGGTGAGACTGACCTGTCAGAAACTGAACCAGCTTGCTATATATAACAAAGGATTTGATACGTTGTGTTATTCAAGCCTTACAAAGCGCGGCGTAACAAACCGATGGAAGAAATGCCAGGAAACGAAATCAATGACGAAAAATATAGAAGTCAACTGCTGTCGAAGCTTGCTGGTCAACAACGAGACGGCGCTTTGTGCGATGTTGTTCTCCTCATCAAGGATCGTGAATTTCCAGCACACAAAGGTGTTTTAGCGGCCGCCAGTGAGTATTTCCTGGCTCTGTTCACCACTGAAATGATGGAAAGAATTGCTCTTCAGTTCAGCTTGACTTGTGTCCAGATATCATGCAAGATCTGCTCGACTACATTTATACAGGAATGGTTACCTTGAACGAGTTCAACGTCAGGGATTTGATCATGGCGGCCGATTACTTGATTATTCTAGATTTGAAACAAAAAGCAACGGAATATTTACGCAGTCTGGTGTCAGCGTCGAACTGTATCTTGATGTACGACTTCGCTGTGCATTGCAACCGCCTTGATCTTAAACTCGCTGCAACGAGAATGATTCGCGACAACTTTGCAGAGGTTTCAAACGCGATGGGAGTTTTCTCGAAATGGATTTTGAGTTACTCATGGCTCTCGTGTCAGATGACAACATTGTTATAACGCGAGAAGAGGAGGTCTATGAAGCTGTAATGCAGTGGGTCAAACACGATGCGGAGAATCGACAGGTTTACTTCGAGAAGCTGTTCGGTAAAGTGCGCTTGTTCTCAATGTCTAAGGAATACATCCGAGATTGCATTGAAAGAGAGTCACTCGTAAACAGCAATGTAGCGTGCATGAATCTTCTTGTACGAGGGCTGAATGCCTTTGTCTTTCAAGACCGTGAAATACCTCACAGCGGGAATTTGAGGCACAGAAAATGCCTTGAAAAAGAAGTGACTGCAATAGTTGCTACAGGAGGATTGTCAAAAGGCAAATCACTGAAGAGTGCAATGGCGTATTCCCCAGGACAGAAAAGTTGGTATTTATTGGCAGACATGAATTCAGACCGCAATGAACATGCTGTAGTTGTTTGTGGAAGGTTCCTTTACTGTATTGGCGGCTACTCTCGAGGGTCCTCTGTGGAACGCTTTGATCCGCTAACTAACACGTGGTGTCAAGTAGCCGGCTTGGTGCAGCGAACATTCGCGCCAGCAGCAGCCGCGTGTGACGAGAAGATTTACGTATTTGGCGGGAAAGATGGCTTCGAGGCTCTCACCACTGTACAGTGTTACCAACCTAACAACGACAGCTGGAGTCTGGGACCAGCAATGAGACACGCCCGCAAGGCATTATGCGCAGTCGAGTTTGAAGGTCACGTGTATGTCATTGGAGGATGCGTAAACGACAACTATTCGCTAAATACAGTTGAAAAACTGAACATGGGGACCAGCGAGTGGACTGAGGCGAGTCCCATGGCACAAGAAAGGAAGTACGCATGTGCAGCAGTGTTAGGAGATAATATTGTTGTGATTGGTGGATTTCAAGGCACGTCATCTTCAGCTCTTAGCAGCTGTGAGATTTACAGTCCTCGTGAAGATCAGTGGAGTGCACTGGCAGATATCAATAGTCCGCGAGCTGCAGGAGGCGTGGGTCGAGTTGAAGGGAAGATATATATTTTTTGGAGGAAGGCATAACAGTACAACTAAGTCAAGTTGTTGATTCTGTTGAGTGGTATGACGAGGAAAATGGAAAGTGGATAGTGGATGAAAATGCTATGCCCTTTGGATGCGCGTGGTTCAATTGTGGTGTAGTGACAATCCGAACAGATTTTGTGGCTTGAGTAGCAAAAAACGGTCAAAAGGCAATCTATCTAAACCAATATTCATATCTTAATTCAATTTTACTATACTCTTTTTTTTTTACAAGAAACGCTAGTTTTTGGCTGATGCTGGAAGTCCTTAATTTTGGACTGTTTTTTGCTATTATTTGAAGGTTGATTGTCTTGATTGTTTTTGTCTTGATTATATTTGTCATAATTGTCTTTTGATGTTCTTTTCATAAAAGTTTTTTAGCTTTTCTCTCAAAAAGGTTCTTGCAGAAAAAAAGAGTTTACAGTCTTATTTGTATCCATTTTCTTCATCCTCTCTTGATGAAAGGTAATCTGTTTTTTACTCCGAGGTTTTATCACGGGAGAATCATTTGATGAAACAACATTTCATATCATAGGATTTTCATTGAAAGTAATGATCAAAAACATCTAACGATGAAAGTTGAAAGTTACTAAGTAATCCTAGCTCATTAACTTTGTTTGAAGAATTTATTGATTTGTACGCTTGATTAATAAAAGAAAAAGAAACAACTATACACATATTCGAAGGTTTAAGATAGACAAGATATTCCAATACAGACGCGCTGCATATGTTAGACTGACCAGTAAACTAACTTGTATCCCTCAATAATTGCAAGGTTGAGGAGTTTCCAAACTGTTTATTTATATTACTGATTGTACGTTTAATAATGTGCTTATGCAGCGTAAGAATTGATTAATATCCAATAAAATGCTAACAATATGGATGAATTAACCTTATACCATCAATCGATACGCCTGAGTAATAAGTATCGTGTTATAAAGCTGATAAATATCATAGAGATAAATATTAACTAACATCAGAAGCAGGGTTATATGCTTCTCCTAACATGGCACAGGCTACTTGAAACATCGAAAGTAAAACTTGTAGCGGTTCTAAGAAAGTTCTACGCCGAAGCCAGAATAAAGAATGGTGAAATGTACACAAAAACTTCACTTGTAGGAATCCGTTTTTGGTGAAGGCAACGAAGGCAAGTTGAATTTATGTGTTGTATGTTTATCTATAATTTACAGTCGACATAATAAATTATTGAATTGAGAAGAAATGCCGCTTCCCGAAAATAATTGGATCGAATGATAAAACAATTATTGAACTCGGTTATCGCAAAATATCGTGATTTGTCAGTGTCTCGCAGATTCGGCTTCGGCAAATAATTGATCTGCTCGCCACTGACAAATCACGATATTTTGCTCAACCTCGTCCAATAATTGATAATTATCATTATCCGAATGTTGGGATATATATATTGACTAAAATGGATAAATACGTCAATCACTGCCTTCTTTGGCCCTTACCAACACCTACAGAAATCTATAAATAAAGTATACACATGTACACATATTCACTATAAAGCAATTCATTGCACGGGTTATCGATATATGTATTACACTGGATATATTTAGATAATGAAACTAAATACAATAAGCCATTTCTGAGATACCTTTTGCCTCTGTTTCAAAGCGATTCCTGGTGCAAAACCATTCAAATGGAAATGAGTTTGATTTGCATGAAAATGAACTTGTAAGGAAAGTCATTTTCGTATGAAAAGCTGTGCACCAGGACTCGTCTTGAAACAGAGGCAAAAGGGAACTGTCAAATGGCCTATGAACCACCCACTGTGAATACGTATACACTTGTAGGATATAGTGATATCATTATACAGTGCACGTTGTAGTCAGTACAATTTCTTAAGTATAGTCATTTTAAAACGTAAATAATAATAATAATGTAAAGATAATCCATTGACCATCTCTTAAATTAATAAAAGCAATTACCGAGCAGTTTTACTAAATGAATAATGGAGGTTAATATTAAATAAAAGTATTGTATATTCTGAATCCCAAAGTCTGCTCATGCGTGATAAAAACCTGGCGTGTTCACTATCGATCTCCTTTGCAGACACAATAATCCCGCTTAATATCACATATTTGCACGCATTAATTGTTAACACATTTTATTTTAATCCTTGAACTTAATCAATTACTATCCACGATCAAATAATAGTCTAACTGTTCAGGTGAGCTAAAATAAAAATAAATTATGTCTAAATACATTCGAATACAAGACAGTACACGCCTTTGAGATGCTAGTTTCTGGCGTAGTTATTTTAATTCCAAACCGAATGAACAGACGAGTCACGTGTGGGATTTTAACCGAGAAACCGCACTGATAACGTACCTCTACACAGATCCTGGTACTGTCTCTGGTCGGTTAATTATCGCTCAATTTTGAAACTTTTACGAGTAAGACACAGCTGAACTGATACAAAATGCGGATCTATGTAGAGGTACGTCATTGACTGGAATTTCGTGGGTCAACTCTCAACTCTCGTTTGGGGAAGACAACAAATATTCAAGGTGTTTACTCATGCGTGTGTTTGATTAACAGAGTTTGGGATTCAGAAAATAAAACAGCTTTAACTCTTTGCCACCTGCCTCAAAAATGTGAAATTTGATACTATTGTTTGTTTATTTATTTTCTCAACAGTCATTTACAATTGTGTGGAAAGCTATATCTCTTTTGAAAGGGTAGTAAATAAACTTTCAGGAAAAAAAAATTATTTCCCAAAGAAACCCATAATATGTTAATTAGTTAATTATTAACTAGCATAAATTAATATTAATAGCCGCAAAATTTGGACAAAAAAGCAACTTATTTCAAAATGATGACTTGTTATAAGGAAAAGTTAAGAGCAAAAATGTTCCTTGTTATATTGGCAACATATCCTACAAATTTGGCTGAAAATTGTAAGTATAGAATAAATTAGTATTTTTTAGTTTGGTGTCACATTTTAATTTATGCAGGAATTTGACCCCAAACATTGTGTCAACAATCCACTCGAAATTTATCTCTGTCATTCCATAAGAACGTTTTCTCCTCTCCCTATACTGAAATATGAATCTTAACATGTATTCAAAGCATCAAACAAGGTTTTCAAATGTAAAAAGCGAATCAAAATATCATTTCAGTTGCATTTGTGTTCATTAGATCGATCGATGAAATATTGCGTAACACTTATCTTGGTTCTTCGCTCGATTTTCGAGCTACAGATGCAATTCAATTTCCTCACTGCTTGGTATCCCTCCTGGATCACTTTCCTCGTCCAAAACTCTTGCTAAAATTTCCCAAAGATCGCCAGTTCCGTTCGCACGAGACGCCATTTTAAAATTGAAAAATCACTTTACGGGAAAATACGTTGTGTAACTTACAATAGAATGTACCTGTTCAAACTTGCTAGGGGACTGGGCTAGAGCCTAGTCACGCCAGCCTCAAAAAATCACGCAAAGCGGTCAAGGGACAAATTTTTGGCAAATTTTTTCGTCATCGTAACTGGAGTTACGAAATCCTGGTAAGCCGTTGGCAATGAGTTAATGTAGTGCATTTTGGCGTTCTGTTCAGTTTTACTTTACATTATTACACTTAATAGTAGTAGTTGATACTATCATATGCATTATTATTATTATATAGAACTAAAATGTGTTTTTGTACTGGAATGATATATAAGCCATGTCACGTGCTAAAATATACGCCAACGATTGTCAGTTAAACACGAAAACATGTTGGAGCCTTACATTCAGGTTACATATTATTAGTTTAGCTAACCAACTGATACCAAAATCCGTAGTGGATTAAACACATGTCTCTCTTCGAACGCTCATCAGTAAAGTCTTCCCCAAACGAGAGACGTCTGAGAGTTGACCGACGAAATTCCGGTCAATGACGTACCTCTACATAGATCCGCGTTTTGTATCAGTTCAGCTGTGTCTTACTTGAAAAATTTTCAAAATTGAGCGGCAATTAACCGATCAGAGACAGTACCAGGATCTGTGTAGAGGTATGTTATCAGTGCAATTCCCACACGTGACTCGTCTGTTTATTCGGTTTGGAATTAAAATAACTACGCCTGGAACTAAAAAAAGAGGTAAATGGCTGTTAAATACACCAGCATCACACAGGCGTATACTGCCTTGTATTTATAAATAATTTATTTTTATTTTAGCTCACCAGGACAGTTTATATTTGATCGTGGAGAGTGATTAATTAATTAATTAATTAATTAATTTTGAGCTCTTTAATAGACACTCATCCAACCAATCAGAGCAATCACGACTAACTTATGCAAGAAGACTCAAAATACATTGTACTACATAGGATACAACCCGTTTTAATTAAAAATATGTTTCATGTGTTATAACACTGATGTTACTTTAGATTTAATAAAATACACCTAAATATATAAATTTCACACAAAAATCAGTACAGATTCTACGCAATCACTCCACATAACATAAGACATCAGAGCCTTGCCGTTTCAAAAATAGTTATGCGACATCAAGTTATGCAACAGTTATAACTTGGTAACTGAGATGTGTGATGTGGGATCACATACCATTGTTGAAAGGGTTTCAAACTAAGCCACCTGCAGCCTAGTACAGTGAGAACTCGCGGGGAAACTCCCGTATAAAAGTGACGGGGATGTACTAATCGTCGGCAATTTTGATAGAAAACCCTTAAAGGTACCAGAATCGCGTTATGTGGGGGTGACTTGAATTCATTTCCACCCCTAAGACGTACCACTTCTAAAGCTATTTTTTTCCCCGGCTGAATACCAGTTCTCACTTTAGATTAAAGTCACATTAGCTGTACCTAAAAGATCCGACGATCACCCTGGTCAATTTTACCTAGTAGCACCCCATCCCCCCGTTCCCGACTGAAGGCCGTTTAGGTACTGTAGGACGTTGACGTTGATGGTGACGTTGGTGGTGTAGTTATGTAACAAATGAACTTAACGTTTTTTCACTCTCTTTAAGCTTTAAGCGTAAGCGTAAAATTTCAGTAAACGGTAACTTTTGAAAGTGAAAATGTAGCGTAAAGCTGGTTAAATTTGAAATTTACGCTAGTTTTATACTGGCATTGAGGTAATTCCTTCGAAATAAAAGTTACACTGAAAAGTTTCTGAAACTTTCCCTAGTTGAACAATGCGATGTAATATTTCAAAATATTGAATAAAAAGAATAGGTCACCAGCCTCGCGAAAGAGATATAATCGACTAAAAATACCTCATAATTCCTTACAAAATCAACCAAAAACACGTATTTTTTCACGTTTTCAGTGATCATTAATTTCCCTGCACTGAGAATTGGTCTATACTCCTTGTATAGAAAGCAGGTGATTACTAGACTTAAATATGCGAAAAAAAAAAATGACAGGTCACCACGCTCGTTTACGAGAAAACAATCATTTACCTCTCTGGCGAGCATAGCCACAATGAAAAAGCCGCCATGTTTTTAATGTGCGCGCGCTAATTACGCGCGAAATTATGCGCAGAAAGGATGCGCAGTGCAATACTAATGAATGACCTTAAATTTGAAATTTACGCTAGTTTTACACTGGCATTAAACTCTTTTCATGATGTGTATATATATTGATAAGCTGATATGCTGTTTGGCATCAAGCACCTTTTGAAATTATAGAAAAAAAGCTAACTACAAAATGCAGTTTACCAAAAAGCAAAAAATAAAAGACAATAATAAACAAATAAGAAAACTGGTGCGGTTAAACCCAAGCAAGAAAAACACATAAGCTGATTCTGCCCTTCCATCATCAATGAAACTAGAGACAGAAAGGTTATATGTGTTGGTTAAAAACAAGTCTCATGTTTGTCGATATCTGCCTTGTTGTTTCTCTTGATCTTTTACACCGTGCCATCACCGTTGGCTTGATTGGGTGATGCGTTTGCGGCCAAAACTCCTTCTTTCATCTCTGCTGGGACTTCTTGGGAACTAAGGGCCACACCTTCAGTTTGTTCGTTCACAGCGGTATTTGCTTCAAATTGTTTGGACGTAGTAGCTACATGCATAGCGGGATTTTCTTGATTTAGTTTCCCGACACTTTTTCTAATTCTTGGAATCCTTCGTTAACGGATGAATGGTTGGCAGGTACATGGAGACCATTTCCTGTCGAAGGATGGTGCTTTTCGGGCTTTTTGACAGGAACATGTTCGGTTGAACGAGTATGATTAGTAAACTTTAATTCAACGGGTTGCTGCCCAATAATGTAAGCATTGTTATCATAAGCATTGTTGGTCCAGTTGTTCATAGTGCTGCCTCCATCGGTGCCTCTATTGCCTTCAACGACGCCTTTACCGACTTCCTTTTGGTTGTGAACACGTCCGTTGAGGCCAGATCTTAGAGAAAAATTAATGTACGCTTTTAATGAAAATTACCATTATTTTCTTATAAAAAAGGTTCGCGATAATCACGCGCAAACCTTCGTAGGATAGAATGAGGGGAGTTCAATTCGGAGTCATTCAACATAACAGTGTGATCGCGCAGCGGGTTAACTTATGAATAATGCCAAATTCGTGAAAAGGTATTTGTGGAAACGTTTTGGTCATCTAGAAAAACGCTAGCAAATACACAGAACGCGAATTATTTTGTTATTGGACTGATACCTTGTTATCGGACAACTAAGTTGCTCGCACTCCAATTTGGTGAAATACAGTCTTAGCTCCCGTGTGCGGACAGGAAGTAGAAACATGTGTCCGCAACTGGAGCTCGGCCGCTAACGGGAATGTGTAAATACGAAGATTGTATGAGCTAGAGTTCTAACTGGGTTTTGTCATGGCGGCCTTAATAGAGCTAACCGCTTACGGGAGTGTCCGCTCGAAGAGCTTCATCTGTATAGAGCGTGGGAGCCCATTAAAGGGACACTGTCCCGGCGTATTTGCTCAAAACTGTTATAAATGCATGAAATGGTCCCTAAATCTATGAAATAAGAACTTAATAAACTCTAACTAAATGATAAAAAGCAATTTCTTCAAGAAATTCCATACTGCAACAAAATTTTTGCAAAATTTCAATGATTTCCCAGCCAAATTTGAAACTTTGAAAAACTGACATCCTGACGTTTTTTCAAAAATCCATATTGCAATCCATTTCCATCCTCGCTGTCGTTCGTCATCCTCACTTCCTAATGGGTTCCTGTCATTTGTCGAGTGTTATTCTACAGAATCAAACCATTATTGTTCAACTTCCTATGATCTAGATATGTTTCTGAGCTTCCCAAAATCATGCTAAAATCAGGACAGTGCCCCTTTAACAAGGTAAAACAATATAACGTAGTAGAGCTAAAATTCCACGAAGTAACATACAACATATTCGAGACATCAGTGAACATAACATAAACATAAGTTTTTTGTTGCGCAATAAAATGTTGGATTCAAAACTAATCACAGCTCCTTCACGTTCGGTTTCTCTTACCTCAACACAAAAGCGCCGATAACAGCGAACAATAAAACACCACCCACAGAAGCGACTATAATAGCACTGGTTGGCTTTGATTCTTTCTCATCTTCTTCATTTTCTTCATCTTCTTCATCTTCTTTAGTATCTGCGGTGGAAGCTAAAGGCTTGACACTTGAGATGGTACTACCCATCGATCCTTCAATTCTCGACATGTCACTCTTCACGATGGCTTGCAGGATGTCTTTGGTAACGACTTTGTCCGAGAGCCCATGGGGAAGTTGTAAATAGAAAGCTAACAAGGTTATTGGAGGATCTTCAGGTGACTGTGTTGGATAACCAGGAACAATGTGAACCATATCGGCTGAAAACACCATGTTCTCAGACGACCGCCTCCGACGGGAACTAAACAGGACAGAAAATAACAAGAAGAAAATATTGACATTTAAGTAAGTTTCCATGGTTAAAGAAAAAAAAAATGTCAGGGGCAACTAACTGCCCCTGTGGCAGTAAAATAAAACAACAAGTACATGTTGAACATGTAGATTCTTCAATACAAACGGGGCATCAGTAGATAGCAGGTAGCAGTAGATGGTGGATTTCCATGGTTAATCATGACCACGAAACAGCTAATCAGAGACACTTCACGATGACTAACATCGGGACGGATCTCAGACTTCTCTGTCGCAAGGGTACGTTGAATGCACAACGAGAAAAGTACGTTTTTTTAAGGCTAATGGTATACGAGTCATTGCCCTTTTTTACATTTGCACATGCAAACCAGAAATATTCCAGAAGTTGTGGTATTGTTGTTTGTGTTTGTGCTTTTACATTTATGCATTGTTATTGTTGTTGTTTTTTGTGCTTCTACCTTGTCGGAGTTATTTGACACCGGGCTCCGTCAGCTGCACAGTAATCTGTAGCTACTCTTGCAACTTCTCTTTTAAAGTCATCTTTCAGTTGTTTGTTCCACTAATAAAAACCAAACAAGAAGAATAAACTCATCATTATTGGAAGAAAAACAAATACAAATGTCCAACAATATATATAGGAAATAATTAGCATCAAACTACCATCGGACACCGTAAACAAATATCAAATTTACCGTAACAAATATCAAATATCAATTGAACGTGAGCCGGCTTTAGACTTGGATTTTATATATACGATTTCATTAATTGGACTGAAAAAACAAATCGAAGCTCTCTACAACTCTTCTCTTCATTTAAAGAGGCGCCACAAATATTTCGAAAGTCATCAAGTTCCGACCCACTGACCATAAGAACGATCTTGGAGTGTTGATCTCTTCAGTGTATGCAGTCGATAAATCATACTTACTATTGTTTTAATTAGAAGTAAGAAACGCCTGTCTGTGTTCATGTTCTTCCTAATTTACTTTGTAGTGGTGAATTAATTAATGTTCAAACAAAATAATAATATAAAGAAACAAAATTAGCTGAAAAAGTACCTTTGTCATATCCAGGTCTCGGATTTTCACCATGACTGATTCTTGTCTTTCCTTTATGGATGGTGTTTGAGGAGTAATGGTGGATTTGAAAGTACTTGTGGTAGTGGAGTATTCTTTTAATTGAGAAAATAAGAAAAAAAAGAAAAACAAGTTAAATACTAAATTTAAATTATGATTTTTTGTAGGACCACAAATAGCTGTCTCTCTTTTCCATGGCGTCTACAACACAATATTGTTATTTCGTTTATTCAGTCAGAAGAGGATTTTATTATATGGCAAACTGGTCCATGATGAAAAAGAGCATTCTGATTGGTTCCCTGAGCGGTCCGAATTTTGCAAAGATGGACCGCTCACGAACTCATTTCGCCAAATTCCTTTTATGAAACATTGAACAAAAGAAAACAATTTTATATTTAGTAGAAACATTTTTCCTCGTGTCTGGCGGACAATTTTGGTTAAACTTTTCGCTTTCGCAAAGTGGCCTGAAAAATGCAAGAATATGCTTAGATTTGGCGCGCGCGTTAGCCGAGAATGGTTGCATTAATTTCTCAGCAAAGTTTTTTAAAAAGCCATTATAATAAAAACTTTATTGAACTAGCTTGTTCGGTCCGTATTGGGAAATATTGGTCTCGTTCTTTTTTGCAAGTTTATGGACCTCGCCTTCGGCTCGAAGAACTCGACCAATATTTTCCCAATACGGACCTCACGCTAGTTCAATAACATTATATTGCACGCCAGATTTCATTTCTAACCATCCACACAATGAATTCAATTCTTCATCACTTGTTATTATAATGAATCATCGATCGTCGCGTCGAAACTTTTGAATTTTAAAAACGACATTTAATTTTTTTAGAGCATAAAAATGTTTATATGTTTTTAATGAAATTTAATTGTAGTTAATTTGTCCTGTTGTTATTATTGTTGTTACCTTTTTAGTGTATATTGTTTTTTATAGACTCATTAACAGTAGCTGGGAAATGTTCCCTACGTAAAATTAATTTAAAATTAAATGAAAGCCATCCTATAGAATAACTAGGCTCAGTTAAATTTCCCTATTAACTAAAATTATTTCCCTTTTAAGTGCCACTTTTAAGAGTACTAAAATGGAAACATGTGAGTGTTATAATGTGCAGTTACTTGGAACTATGAGTTATTTTGTAAAGTAGACAATTTAATTAAAGCATTTTCGTTAACCCAATTTAACTCACCTTTACAGAAGCCACATGACTTTCGACAATTCTTCATTGCCCATTGAGATAAACATAAATTATCTTGTTGCGAAAATTCTGGGCATATGTTTACTAACACAGGATTGTCGTAACATCCAGCTATAAACATCACAAAAGAACACATTTACCGCGTTAGTTAGAGACAAGCGTAAGTTGTCATCCTCAGATTTAACCCTCGGACTTTGACCTAGTCTCCTACGCAGCCGTTATTTGTGTCGTCACGCAACGCTTCTCCCCACTAACGGCTGCTCAAACCTGGACCACTTTCCTTTCCTTTTGTTTTGACCACAGTAACTTTGACACCTATCGGCAAAAACGTGACTGTTACCGTTTGCCGAAAACCTGCTAGATCGATCCAATTCTTGAACTAGGATGTCTTTTGTAATTATAATGAAGTTTTTTCGACATTATTTTTTCATATCATAAATTTTATTTTGATGTCTGGTGTGCGTCAAATTCAAAAGGCGGCATACTGGCGTGCGTTTGACGTTTCCGACGCTAAGGTCATGATAAGACACAATCTATGATTGGTGTATTTTGGCGCGAGCAAGTTCCGAAAATGGCACTGCAACTGTGATTGGCTTAAATCTGCAAAGGATTGTGGTCCAGGTTTGAGCAGCCGTTAGTGGGGAGAAGCGTTGCGCGACGACACAAATAACGGCTGCGAAGGAGACTAACTTTGACCCTGCAAAGTTTTTTCCGAACATCAAAAGTGACCAATTTTTAAACTATCCGCACTTATTGGAAATTAATAATTTAAGAGAATTAAATCGGTCAGCGTTGAAAAACAAACCAACAAAAGAACAAACAAACAAACAAACAAACAAACAAACAAACAAGCAAACAACAAACAAAAACAAACAAACAAACAAACAAACAAACAAGCAAACAACAAACAAACAAACAAACAAGCAACAAACAAACAAACAAACAAACAAACAAACAAACAAACAAACAAACAAACAAACAAGTAAACAAACAAACAAACAAACAAACAAACAACAACAAACAAACAAACAAACAAACAAACAAACAAACAAACAAACAAACAAGCAAACAAACAAACAAACAAACAAACAAACAAGCAAACAAACAAACAAACAAACAAACAAACAAACAAGCAAAAAACAAACAAACAAACAAACAAGCAAACAAACAACAAACAAACAAACAAACAAACAAACAAAACAACAAACAAACAACAAACAAACAAACAAACAAGCAAACAAACAAACAAACAAACAAACAAACAAACAAACAAACAAGCAAACAAACAAACAAACAAACAAGCAAGCAAGCAAACAAACAAACAAACAATGAACCAGATGAAAGCAAGGAAGACTTGTGGGTGCATGAGCTACTTGAAAAGGAAAGCTTAAAAGTCGATGGACCTAAACACAAAGGAGGCCTATTTATGAATTAATGCTATGGAGGGAAAATATTCAAAGCACCTGGTGATGTAGATGGAGGTAACGTTGGATATGTAGTCTGCACATGGCAGCTTCCACTGCTAATCGAGACGTCATCGATGGCCAAGTCACCCGTATAAGACGATCCTACTATTCCTTCAAATGTCACCTAGAGAGAAAATGAGTTGTTATCGTGTTATTTGATATAAATGTTGGAAAGAACTTAAGAAAATACCTACCCTTCTTCCCCCCTCCCCCAAAAAAAAAAAAAAAAAAAAAAAAAACAAAACAAAAACAAATGATGATGATGTATTTTAGATTTGGATGAATTATTTGTTTTTCGCAAAATAAGTTTAAAATGCATTAAAAACTAAGAGCATGCTAGTCAGCTGCAGATGGATGTTTGACGCAGTAACATAAACTTCGTAGTTACCTATTTAGAAATACAAAAATTATTGCAGTCCGACGTTTCGACATTTATATCATCGAAACGTCGGACTGCAATAATTTTTGTATTTCTACTAAAATGCTTCAGCAAACCTTTAGTCATTGGTTACCTATTTAGTTTTAAGAAAAAGGACGACTAGAATTCATCACTTATTATACTGTCCATTTGGCCTCTGATATGCACATATTTAATGAAATATAATGAGAGCGTGGGAAGTGCCCTGGGTACAATAAGGTTTACCACATTTCTTAAATTGTGCAAATAATGACATAGGGTTAATTACGATGGAAACGTAGATTAACAAATTACTTACACTGTTAGCCAAATAAATGGTTCTCTCAGCTTTTAACCAGTAGTTACTATGGTTTCCTGACGTTCTGAATACTCTCGCATTTCCGTTGAAGACAGTGAGAGTTCCCATAGTGTCTCCATACATGTGATAATAGAACGTGAGACAAGACAGCTCTCTATTGCCAGATACAGAGAGCTTGAGTTTTGCGTTATCACCGGAGACTCGGTTTGACGTCTCAATGTACATATAGTATCCTGTCAAGGGAAGTAAGGTAGAAACAATAGCTATACATTAATTGATCAATATAGAATCAAGTAGATGATTCCTTGATGAATAAAGCAGTCGTACAGTACAGTATATTCAGTATATATTACCTCAAAAGAACGTTGGTGAACTCAAATTTTCCCTGCATATAGTTTTCATATTCCAGTAATACCTTTCAAAATTTTAACTGCTATAATTCACTAGTTTTCTTGTATTCCGTAAAATGGTGGACTTGATCGCGGGCCCTAGAACCGGCGTAGTGGTCCCTAACCGGCGAATATGTAAGAGACACCAAAAGACCAAATACCGAGAATTTGCCAAAAATAATAAAAGTAATATTTCACCTATTCTTTTCATTTCTTACAAATAAAAGTCAAAAAAATACCCAGAAGGCTTTTAGAGGATGATGTAAACGTGTTATGTTCAGGCTCGAAGGAGCAGGGGTCTGGATGCAGGGGTCTGATTTAAAGAGGGCTACTATAGGCTCTATTGTAATCCTTCTTGTATAAAGAAATGAGCTAGGGATTATTTGGGTTAAAAAATATACTATTTTCTTTAAATAGTCCCTTCACTTGTCTGATTTGGAAAGGTCACTTTTAAAGCGTTCGGTACGCCGGTTTTAGGAACACCATGAGAAAATTGCTGAATATTATTTTTTAGACGTCGCTTTACGAAGAAATGCAAACCAAGAAGCAAAATAATTTACACCTGCAGAAAGTTTATTCTTTCGACATTTCTTCTACCAAAAATCAGCTTTCGCTATTGCACATTATCCGCATACTAATTTTATAAATAAAACCATGTAATTTGAGGAGCCGTGAACGGCGAATTTTTGAGAAGACAAATTTACCTATCTGTCCTCAACAGATCTAGACTTTAAGTTCGCGCCTTCGAAAACAGCCAAAGAGCCACAAATTCGTCTGGTGAAAGAGGACTAATCAATAAATCATCGGACATCTTCGTTTTTCGTCGTATTTTATTTACGAAGGAAAATTACATCATTTTCGTAAATACCCCGGTTTTAGGGTACGCCGGTTTTAGGCACACATACTGTATAGCAAAGGAGATATAAATTTTCAAACCAATTCATTTTATAAACTTTTGGTAATACTGTATAACACGCGCTCTGATTGGTTTAATTTAGTAGTCGTTTTGCATCAGTCTACAGAACTGTGCAAAAGTAATGCAAACAAATTTCGACAAAATTCGGAGCATTACGGGGCTTTTCGGCGAAATAAATGAAATTTCGCTTCAAACGAAATGTATGAGACCATTATCTTGATTGCGCAAAATTTTGCTTTGCGTTGCACGAGTAAAAGTTTGGGACTTTGCGGGCGGAATTTGTAAGACATTTCGCTTTGCAATATACGAAAATCCGTTCTAAATTCCGTGCGAAATTTCTATCGTTCGAATTTTTGTTCGTCTAATAATACATGTATCCGTACATGATGTTAGAATAGAATATGAAGTATCATTGCATTTTTCTGGTGTTACTTTATAAAAAAAAAATACAAAACGTTGTCTTGTTGTCTACATAGCGATAAATTTTGGGAGAATAGGAAAGTACTTTTGTAAACCCTAGCCTGCAGCTTGGGTTTGCACAAAGTTTGAGAATCTCCTAAACTGTCTCTCGTGTTTGCATTAGGCAATGTGAAAAATTGCGCAAGTTTTTATTTCTTAAATATCAGTGCGCAGCTCTCTGCTCTCGTAGCTACTGGTTGCATAAAAAAAATCAGCCCAAAACCAAACAAATAACGAAATATAATAGTATTTCTAACAATAGGTAAACTTACCTGATCCGCTAGTGTGATCAGACGAGGGTCCCGTATTGGAAGATGAAGTCGAACCGGCATAACGTGTCCAGTCAAACACATCTGAGTAGGACTGTTGCCAGCCGGAACACAAACCATAGTCAAAGTTACACGATGTTAAAACTGGACCTGAAGTGGCACCTGAAGTGGCTGGTACTAAAGTGGGAATAAAAACCCCAGTCATCTTGTTTATGATCCACTACTTTTAAGTAACGGATGTTATACAAAGAGCGCTTTATTTTGATTAACATGGCAGCTAAACTATACCATGGTACGTACCATGCAATTTTGAAAAATTCCTTCCTTCGTTAATTCTGCTTTGATGAGCTCTTTTACAACAGAATGAACTAACATACTGTTTTTGACAAGCAAACATATGCTTTCGTTGATTACCCGTGGAACAAATACTTTAAATAACTCAAAATAGACTCTGAAATGGTACGAGGCTGACCAGTTGACTATGTACAAGGTCGAGGAGTTCAACTCGGGAGTGATCCGTAGATAACAAATGCAGCTAGTGCTTGTACATTTATTTCAGCTTATGGCTCTGATTAGGTCATGGGGTTATTGGTGTTTAATGTGATGTCATCGGTTTTGGTTTAAAAGCAGTCGTTTAAAAGCCATCTACCCGTTGTGTGCAGTAGTCATCTCATCTAATTTGGACGCAAAATCGAACACAGATATCAAAGAGCTTTTTTCTGGCGTTATTCTCGTGAAAGTTACCCGTGTTTACATCGCTACTCTTGGATAACATCATAACTTGGCGCAATGAGTAACACACGCATAACGTCTGTGCGCATGTGCAAGGCATTCAACGATAAAATAATCAAGTCCATATTACCGTTTCAACATTCTACCTTGCTCCAGAAAATAAATAATTAAATAAGAAAACGTTTATAATTAGAAATTGATTATGCTCACCTATTGCAGAGGTTGTCAGGATCTGTGTCGGTGCAGTTGCTGGAACAAAGTCAGGTATATTTTGTGACAGCCATGATTTAAAGTTCCGCACTTTGGAATACACACCATACTTTCCAGCTTGGGCACATCCTCGACCCCAGCTGGTGACTCCCTCAAGATGCCATACACCATTAACCTCGCACACCAGTGGTCCACCACTATCACCCTGGCAAGAATCGACTCCACCTGCATCTAGACCTGCACAGAGCATCGAATCGTCGATTTTGCCGGGATAAGCACTAGTGCAACGTTGTTTTGACACCAGTGGTACGGACGCTTGCCTGAGTGTACTTGGTTGATAGCCTCCAGAATATAAAGTTCCCCAGCCTGTTATCCAGCATTTTTTGTTCAAGTTGTCAAAGGGAAGATGATGGCTGGTATCGGGCATACAGACAAGCCCAACTCCTACTCCAAGAACAGCAGGACTTGCGAGATTAATTAGTGCGATATCATTGCTGTATCTGATTGGATTGTTATAACGCATGTGCATAATGATTTTTGCAACACTGATGTCTTGTTCGGTTCCAACACTGCCACTTGTTCTGTAGTGGGCTCCCAACCTTACAAAGTACACAATGAATACATCAGAGTAGAATCAATTTCATTACTTTATAACATAGAGGGCAAAATTACTGAATGCTGATTGGCTGAGACAGAGGGCATTTTTCATTAATTTTGGTTTGCCCGGGGCAAAATTACTTGATCCTAATTGGACGAGCGGCAAAATTCCTCGCTCCTAATTGGCTGAGCACGCTGCACTTAGTTGGTTTCTTGACGGCGGGATTTTGAGCAGAATTTTCCAAAACAGCGCTCGCTTGTACGTCGCTTCGGAGTTTGACTACAGTTTCCCGAGTTTAATATTTGATGAAAAAGGAATGAAAACCGTTTGATAGCTTGAAACGAAATTCCGAAAGCTGAATCTCAGTGTTTCACTCGAAACAACAGAAGATTATTTCAGTTGAAAACTAGAAAACATCAGCGAGACACTTGGCAAGTTTGAAACGAAATTCATTCATGGCGGCCAACTGACTTCTTCGCTTTTCTTCTGTTATACGGGCTTCATCATGTGCAACCCAGAGTAAAGAGCACAGAGTTTGTTCAAAGAAAGAAGAAGGCCGACAAATTGAACAGGAGAAATTACCTCTACAAGTTTGTTTGGAGTCGTCGTTTGCTGTTTTATCGATGTAGGATTGACATGTAAAGCAGCTCGCAGCGGAAAGCTTCAAAACATACAAACAGGTGAATAAAATTACTTTTACTTGGCTTGAGTGTAAGCTTGTTATTTTTTTTATTTTCACGACTTACATAACGTTATCCTGTTCTGAACGTACGGGTTTGCTCGATCTCGCTGTGATTCTGTGTGATTTTAGGAAGGAATATTTTCGTTCCGCCGGCTGAATTTAGCTTCGCGCCTTGAATGTTTTCAAGAGATCATAGTCTCTTGATGTTTTCCGAAAATTTTACCCTCTATGTCATAAACAAGTAATCGCATGTTTCCTCGTAAAATTAAGGATTAATATCACTTGTGTTTTCAGAAGTTGCAGAAATTGCCCTCGTCGCTGCGCGACTCGGGCAAATTCTGCAACTTCTGAAAACACAAGTGATATTAATCCTTAATTTTACTCGGCCCCATGCGATTACCTATACTTATTAATCATAATGATCATGATGATGATGATGATCGTCGTCGTCGTCGTCATCGTCACCTCCACCGCCACCGCCATCATTTATTTTCCTACCAGCAGGCATGATGTTTAATTTTTGATGTCCGAAAAAGTAAGTTTTTTTTTTTATAGGAGAGGGCTATTTAAGGTGGCCCGATCCTATTATTGCCGCGTTGGTTACATTTTTGAGTGGCGCTTTTTGGCAAACAATATTTAACCGATTTCTTTAATTTTTGACATCCTAAATGAATTTTTGGGAGTAAAAGCGTTTGAGATATTAGCATATTTTTAAAGCTCCAAATAAGCTCTAACAGCTTTGTATCTGCAAGTTTCAGAACAATCACGACCATGCAACTCGCTGCCCAAAATATTGGTTAAATTAGCTTTATTTTGTGCAGCAATTTTCTTTGTCATGATTGTCATGAAACGTGCAGATACAGAACTTGAGAGCTCTGAGGCTTATTTGATGAATTAAGGAAAAAAATGTGTGGTCGGATTTCGAAATGATGAGCAGTTTTTGTAAAAATGGGGTTTTAAAAATATGCTGATATCTCAAATGTTTTTCCTCCCTAAAAAAATACTAATAATAACATCGTCTAAAATTCATTTAGGATGCAAAAAAAAAAGGTTAAATATTTTCTACCAAAAAGCGCGAGTCAAAAATGTAACCAACGCAACAATACAGAGGATCGGCTCACCTTAACAATCTGCCCAAACCCCCAAACCTGGAGAAACAGGTGGTTGGTTATCTATCTGAGTTAGACGGTTGCCCTGTCCATCCACCTGGTTTTCAATCAGAGTTTTTGTTCTCCTAGAGTTCTCCCGGATCGCGGATCGCGGAGCCCGGCGGAGTGCGGAGCACGTTACATTAGAACATATTCAGAAAATATTCAGAACATGTTGTTGGAAGACGTGTTGGCTATGAGCCGTTCGTTGCAGATGATTTGGCTTGATTAACACATCAAACAAATATCTACCTTATTTTGACACTGGATGGCGTCTTCCCATATAGACAATGAGCTGCTGTCACTACCCAATATGGATGCAACAATGAACCGCCACAAAACTGTCGTCCACTACTGTCTGTCAACATCGCCTGCCATGGCCAGCTGTTGACTGCTGCAACTGTTCCACCAACGATGCGGGTGGCACCTGGCCGAGCTCCGCAAACAACTGAATCAATGAATTAAAAAAATATAATCATTATAGTGAAACATTCATTGAGTGTTCAATTAGCTGTCCAAACTATTACAAACATCATATAACGCGCTCGACGTCAATCATACAAATGTTTAAAACGCTAGCCACAGACAAGGTTCAGCTGATTTAATTTCCACGTGACATGTTACCATTAACCTAACTTATAATGAAGTTTTTCTTGACATTGCAATTGCTTAAGTAAAACTCAGCGTGAAATAAGGGCTTCAAAGGAGATTAGTTATCATATGGAGCTGCGGCGATGTGTTGGACTACAATGCGATAAAAATAAACAAACTACTCGGGTTGCTTTTTAGGACTTTGTTTCACCTAATTACTGCAATGATTTTGAATCATAACAGTTAAAAATGTTGAAAAGTCGAGTTGCCCCAATTCGAGCCTGTCGCAATGTTCTTGAGGAAGACACCTAAAGCGGGACATCTTAAAAGTACCTAATTTAATTGTATAATTCGTAATGCAGATGTATCATACCTTTCTTAGTAGCAAAAGCACTTTCTAAGCTCTTGTAGGGTTGTCCAATGCGGTCAATGCCATACACGACAACGCGATACTTTGTAGAAGGTGACATGCCTTTGATATTTGTAGTTGTAGCGTTTCCTGGAACAGTTTCAATGCCCAATAAAGTGCCGTTGATACTTTTTACTTCAATTATGTAAAAACTTGTATCGATTCTTGTCCATTGAAGGGTAAAGCTGGTGAAGGTAGCGTTTAAGAGTGTGACATTCCACCCCGAAACCAATATAGCTAGGTAAAAAGATAAAGTACAAGTAAAAAAAATATGATCCGTATATCGCTAAATGGATGTTGGGTGCCTGGGATGTCCAGGGGCTTCCACTGGTTGCCAGTCAGCCCCTAGACCGAGTACAGCTCACATGGCT